>OMKN01015040.1:0-14228 GCA_900302345.1 Melanonus zugmayeri
TGGGTGGGTGAGGGTCGCGTTTCGGTGGTAAAGCTCTCTCTCTCTCTCTCTCTCTATTGCTTGCTCACCGCATGCTGCTCGCCCAAGCTTTTCAAGGCTCATTATTTATGACCCACCTGCCACTGTGAGTGGTGGGTGGTGGGTGGTGTTAACGGGACGCCCTGCAGTGTTATGACCACGCTCTCTCCACTTTTCCTGTGTGTGTGTTGGTTTGTTGGTGTGTGTGTGTGTTGGTGTATGTGTGTTGGTGTGTGCGTGTGTGCGTGTATGTGTGTGTACATCTGTGCGTGCGTGCGTGTGTATGTGTGTTGGTAGGTGCGTGCATACTGTATATGTGTGTGTGTGTGTGTGTGTGTGCGTGTGTGCATGTGCATATATGTGTGTGTGTGTGTGTGTGTGTGTGTGTTGGCATGCCTGGGAGGGGTCTGGTTTGTGGATGCAACAGAGCATTCGTGAAAGCCCTAATCTGTTGCTGTTCATCTGCTAAACTGCCCGACCTGCGTGATGCATTCATCAATCAGAGGTGGGTGACGCACGATAAACTATGGAAGGAATGCATGGTCTTCTCTTTTTACACCCTACCCTATCACATTGAATACTACAATCGTGTTTAATCATCCATGTGCATATTATGTGTAGTTTAATAAACCCTGAGAAGATGAGAGGGGCCGGAAAGAATAAAAAGTAATTAGCACATTTAAGCACTTACATATGAACATAAAAACACAACACTAAATGCCCTTAATACTGTGCATAAACACTGTTTATTCACATCTGTTTATTATAACGTACAAGGGCAATCAGTTCATACATTTCTACATAAACCCATGTTATTTTTCATGTATTATTTTTCTCAAGAATACACTTCACCTCAAAAGGTGAATTCAAAACTGATTTAATTAACGTGGCAGATCGAAAGACATTTAACCTTTTAACATTGAAGTAAGAGTACAAGTACTCTTATTATTAATTTCATTCATATTATTAAAATTAATCAAAATAAATGGCCTCAGCCATGAATCAATCTAGCAACAAGTGATTAAGAAGTTATTATCATTCATCACAAATGACCTGATATACTGTATGAATATATCAAGCAACAAGTGAGAAGTCCAAGCACATCTGTTGCAAGAGCTTCGACTCTTCTGATCATTGTTGTATCGGACATTGGCATTTTTCGGATAGACGGAATGATGTTCTTCTTCACCTTCTCGTCGGTCACTACATCTTCAAAGACAGCATGCATATGCAGTCTCTCACTGCTTCAGAGTCTGTGAAGGGTTTCTTTTTTTTGGCAAGAATCCATGCAACACAGAGGGAGGCTATTGTACTCCTCTCTTGTTCTGAACACGACCGGGCCATTATAGCCATTATAGTTGGTAATTCGCAGAGAGAATCTTGATTTAACTTTGATTGGACGAGCATCTGAACCCATCAGATCTGTTCCATTGAAGTTCGAGTGATGCGTGGCGCAGTGCCTCCTCAGACTGTATTCTCTTGTTACTGCGATAGCCTCGTCGCAGATCAAATATATGGGCAGGCATTCTCATTGTCTACCTTTCGCCTTTTCAATGTGGACAACAGCATTTTAGCTCTCGAAACCTTTTTCGGGGAACATTTATTCCGATTGTTTATGTTCTAATAAATCATCCGCCTAGGCCTGCGATATATGGTGAAGTTCAGACACGCACAATGAAAATACACACACACACAAGCAAGTTTTGCGGTATCTAATTTTCAAAAGAGTCAATCCATATTAAGAAAAACTACCATGTGCCACAGATTCCCTTTTCAACTGACAAATGAGGTCATGAATCAATCAACTTCAGGCTTCACTTGAAGTTCCCGGGGGGGACTCCAACCGTTGTATTACCTGGGTGGACGGCAAGAATCTTAAGTTCGAAGGCCTTAAATTATCGACACGTGATGAGCCTTCAGTGTCGGCGTTGCCAACGTATTCCTGTGGAGTTGCGTTGAAGCCCAACCTAGCGTTGACGTCACGCCACCCCGGGCGTAGCGGACCGCTGGGATTCTCCACCCTGACGCCGCGCTCAAAGTTCAAACAATTTCAACTTTTAACCCCCGGTTGACGCTGACCTCTCGAAGTACATCCAATTAGATTACGGCTTTTGTTGGCCGTTCTAAGACCGACGGGAAATGAAGAAAGCAAGGCTTTCTTCATTTCTAAGCCTAAATACATGGCCAACGCTACCGTAAAGAGGTAAACACATGATGAGTGTATATAGAGCTATTCCATGGCAGTGGATGAGGTCTGTCCATTATAGCACAACACAACAGCAGGACACAATGAGGAGACAAGATTGTAATGCAGCGAGACAGAACATTTGAGACTAAAAGGTCCTTTGAGTTCCTCCTACCACACATCTCAGCCAAATTGATAACGACAAGCGATGCTTCGACCTTTCCCCACCGCGTAGTATTTTGGTACATCACAGTGAGGAAAAACTGCCTTGTTGCTCGAGACGGTGTCATCGGTGCGGCAGCCATATAGAACTGTTTGCCCTCTCCCTGCCTCTCTCTCTGCTAGTTGAATAGTTATGATTTATGAACATGTTAATCTTCCGGAAAAAAGTCCCTTGGAGTAAAAAATAAACATAGAAAAACATCCAACACAGCATCTGCCCCAGAGCCGTAATGCATATTTATACTTTATAGGGTCGTAATTCAGTCATACAAGTAAGTGTGTTAAAGGAGGACACTTTCTAAGTAAGTGTTGAACATTTTGGCCTCAGTAGACTACTTGCTGGGTGAAACACCTGGAGCACGTTGACACACACGGCTAATACACGGACAATCCAGTGCATGGGAGTGGGCGTTATCCTTCTCATTCAAATGGGTTTCACTCCTTCCACGAGTCGAAGGACCGGGATGTAAGCCATAAGCAAGCGCAAAGTGTGTGTGTGTACAGTCTGACACATTGGCTATGAAGGAAGAGGACAGGGGGCCACCGGTGCTACTAGCACTGACTGTACGAGACCCACCTGCAACACAAATCAACACGCCTCTTTATCTGTGCCTCCTGCAGAAATGCCCACGAGACGCCCCAGAGATCCACCGCAAACAACCCCCCCCCCCACATTCTGACAGGTCTGATCTGGAGAAATAAAGTCTTCATCGTCTCTACGCGACCTGAATAAAAGATGCATCCAAACACAACACTGGGTATGAATCTGAAGGAGAGGGGAAAAAAAACATTGATTCCTGCAACAAGGGCTGATTTATTGTTGCTCGTTCCAATGTGTGTGTGTGTGTGTGTGTGTGTGTGTGCACAAAACAAAAAGCAAAAGCAGAAGCAGTCATTTCCAGTTATATTGCTGTACAGTGTGAGAACAAATGGCTCATCACAATACAGTGTAGGTTCAGCTCTCCCAGGTCTCTCCAGGCACCCGGCGGTGTGGGCAGGTATCTCTGGCTGAGAGTGTCTTACGTTCCCCGGAGGGGTAGGTGGGGCAGCAGTCTGATAAATCACACAATGAACAATCTTAAGATGAAACAATCTGATAGCAGACATCTGGGTGAACGGGGCATTTCACTTTCTTTCGCTTCATATTTGTTTCGACCAATCATGTCGCTTTCCCAGGCTCTGCGCGTCTCCCCCCAGAAGTTCTGCTGTAACAAACACAGTAGGACTGCTGGATCCCAGATCAGTGGGGTAGTGAGGGCGGTGTACCTGTACTCCTCCTGAGTGAAGATGGGGATGCGGGAGGGCTGCAGGACGGTGATCTCCACCACGGTGGTGTTAAATTTCACAGGCTCGCCGTCATCGAAGGCTATCACGTAGAGCTGTGGAGAGCAGAGGACGTGAAACGCACGCACATATACACACACACACATATAGAAATACACACATGCATGGACACACAGACAGACACACAAGCACATACACACACATATGCATACACACATGCACACACGCATGCATGCACACACACAATATTGTTACATGAATATATAGCTATATATATACTCCAGATCATAACAACAATAATACATGTAGAAGGAAGAAGGGCATTTGAGTTCGCTAAGCATATTCCCTCGAGACAACTTTGAGATACAAACTGGATACACTGTACTGTAGTCAAAAGAAAGTGAGAACTAACCAAGAGAGAGCACAAAATAAGACTGAGAGTGAGAATAAAAAGGAAAATAATAAAGCGAGGGAGACTACAGAGAGAAGAACAGCTCATGGCATTAGGTGAGCCTCTCTCGCGGCAGCGGCCTCGCCACTTACTGCCATCAACAAAACACACACGGCACCGAGGTCAGGCCCCTTATCAGGCAACATTATGCGCGGCCACCGGTGCCAAATGTGCATTTTTGTGTGAATTGTGTGAAGATGGAAGAATGTGCAATAACGCTGACGCCTATAATAGTAGGATAATAGTTCTCGGAAAGGAGGGTTCAAAACGACAAGGACACACATATTCGGTGTGATTGTATTTCTCATGAGTGAATGAATGGCATTCGTTGGCATTTGTTACGCGGAGGGCTAACGTGGCGAAGATAATTAGCGGCACTGACACTAGAGGGAAGTGTGAGAGAGAGGGCTCCACAAGCTAACGCGATAACCATAGGCCTTGCAGCGAGCCAGGTTCGCTCTGCCTTTTTCTGTCATTTCTACCGGCATGCCCGTGTTACAGGAGTAACATTTGAGGAGAATTGCGTCAGTGGTAAATAAGCCCGTTGTTGACCTGTTGACCTGCTGTCCTATGCTGCACGTCGCTCCCTCTTTTCTTCAACACACGGTCCTGTCTCCCTTCGCGCTCCTTTTTGATAAATCGCAGACATTGCTGCTTTTTTGTAATTTTTTATTATTGATTGCAATTGCAAACAATTTCGTTCTAGTTGGCCAATCATATGGTTCACTGCAGCTGAGCGGTCAACGGGCGATGTGGTCAGGAGGTATGTGTGTGTTTTTTTGAAGGCCTGGAGACCAGTACCAGTGATCTGTTCAACACATTCTTGTGGGAGGCTATTCCATAGACGGACAGCAGTATGTAAGAAGCTTCTGTGCTACTCATATTGTGTATATAGATATGTTTTCTGTATCGGCTTCATGTAGTTACATGTGTTGTGTCATGTCTATATATATGTATTGAGCTAGCTAATTGGATTAAAATCGTCAAGGGAATCACCAGCACCTACCTGAAAGACAGTGTTGGGTTCCTCGTTGAGGTTGACTTTAGTGATGACCCGGCCCGACTCCTCTTCCACGTCGAAGATGCTCCCACTGTAGGGCGAGAGCTCCATATCTACCCGGTAGCGCACAAAACTGGCTGCAGTGCCCTGGAGAGATGATAGAGAGACAGAGAGAGACAGAGAGAGAGGGAGACAGAGAGAGAGTCAGAGAGAAAGAGAGAAAAATAGTTAACATACAACATAGGAGGAAATGCAGGATATTGCCGGAAGGGATCGTCTAACTGTGATTTAATTGACTCCCGCGCATGGGGACTTCATTAAATACGTGAAGTTATTAGCATACGTTGTAGCAGTGGGAACAGATAAGTAGGCATGGGGAATGTATTTCGTGGTGCACACCGACAATATACTTTCCAATTAACACTTGAAAAATGAAACATTTTTGTTTGTGCGTATGTGTGTGGGTGTACAGTATATCTTGTGTCCATTGGCTGTGAAAACACATTTCCGCTGTGAGGATGATAAATCAATCAATGAATGAATGTGAATCTTCACCATCATCAAACACAGTAACCCTCTTTGCAGCAAAGCACACAAAGACCTTGGGTCGGCTGAACCGTGGCTAAGTAGGTTTCATTCTTTTAAAAAAAACACACATTTCAAAAAAAGTTTAAACAAAAGCGATGGCTCCAGTGAAAAAGTTACAAATAAAGTTTGAACGTTGAAAGTTTCACTGCCGCAGTGAAAATGTTACGTGATGCAGATTTAAGGCTTAACGTCATCCAAACACAAAAACAGAACAAAAAAATAATATATTCTTATACAATGCCTATGCTCAGATATTCAACTTCCATATTCTATTTCTCTCTCATTATTATAAAAAGTGCTGAGTTGATGTCAGTTGCCAAACGTTACGGCCCCTCTTTAGACAGGAAGTAATGCAATCTGGCAACACATTGCTTTCATCGAAACCCCTGCCCCCTGTTGGAGGTCGTATACAACGGTCAAATGTTATTTCTCAGTGATCATGCGGGGAGAGTTTTTCCCCATGTACAGTAAGTGGGAGGAGGATAGTGTGTCGTGGCTAGGGGTATTCCGACTCCCACTCGAAAGGTTCTGGATTCGAACCCCAATGTCCATAGTCATACCTGTAGGCATCCTTGAGCAAGATGCTCTAACCCCCTACCTGCTTCTTAATGACATCTGTATTCATGAAACTCATTATGGGAAAAACGTAATAATATACGTCCCCTATAATATACTTGGAGACACTTCAACCACATCGTCGAGGACCTTAAAGGTTGCCGACGCACTTTCATTAAACAATTTCACTCATTATGTTGATAGGAACCCCTCATGGGTTCCTATCATTTTTATTTCATTAGCATAAAAACTGAAAAGTGTTGCAATTAGCACCATCTCCTCGCTAAAAGCAGCAGCCATATTGCCTTCATTAATCCGAGCTGGGACTGCGATATGACCCGTTAATTCCAATTAATTCCAGTCTCTGATTGGTCATCGCCTGTATATCTTATATTGACTTCCACCACACAGGGAGTAATGGTCTTTAGTGAGGTGCTGCTCTCTACAGCTGAACTAATTGGAAACCCGAGGGACAGAACCGGTTAGACAGCAGCAAAGAAAAAAAAACAACTTACAAAAAAAGCGAAGCAACAGTAGTAGTATTCATATAAAAGGCCGACAACAGCATATAATCCCATGAATCCCAACCTCTATGGCAATACCACCAAAGTGATTTGAAGGCCATACGGGTTACCGACGAATGTGACATCGATTTTAGAGTGTGTCAAAAATGTATGTGGAATAAAATTTGATCCGTCAGGATTTGCTTGAGTTGTGTCGCTAACCTGCCAGCAGGCTGTGTGTTAGCCAGTTGTAGTTCTTATGAAACGTGGTTCAGAAAGATGTTGGCATTATTGGTGGAGAAATGTTAAGCCTGATGTATGACAAGTAAACTTCAGCATTAAAATAAAATACAATCTGCTGTAGTGGAAAACACATTAATGACAAGTTTTCATGTAAAAGCAATTACTAGGCCTGGGCATTGTTACCATACAACAGGGGTCGGCAACCTAAGGCATGCGTGCCAACAGTGGCACGCGGCAGCTTAACCAATGGCACGCGAGCAATAAGTGCTCGCGTGCTTGTTTTTTTAAAGTTCCCTCTCATCCGCATGCGTCGAATTCCCACGCTGTAGGCATGACAAGATGTCAGATGTGGATGTTAAGGATGGCAGTCTTCTTGTAATGTAGCCTATACTGCTCATATTTTTCTGTTAATTACATTTAATTCTTCCTTTTTGACATTTGCTGCTAATATATCATTACAATGTCCTGATTGTGGGAGAAAAATGTTTGTTTATGTTGCTATGCTATATGGATGGAATAAAATTGCAGATCTGTTGGATAGTGACATTTTGATGTGGAGTCATAATTAATGTTGATATTGTTGTTGGCAATAGTTTGTTGTTGTAAAAATGGCGCTTCATATCAAAAAGGTTGCCTACCCCTGCCATACAACTACCAACTACAAAACTTTGAGTGTATTTTTAGTATTTTAGTAACTACCGTTAAGAACCAAATGTCGGTACCAAACTCCAGTTTTGGTTATAGGTAGTACCGACGTGTTTCGGTCGGTATCAGTATAGAGAAGTATAGAGGTTCGGTACAACTAACAAGCAGACCTTTTTATTTGGCATACTTTGTCAGTACCTATGTGGCTGCAATAATATGGCTGCTGAAGTGAGGTAACAAGGTGAAAAAGTCAATTTTCATTTTATAACGTCTCTAAGGTACGATGATGTCTGGTGTTGGACAGCCTCCGAGAGTAAGTTCAATTTAAAGTGGGTATTAAAAGGCAATTTCTCTGCTCAGTTTAAAGCAAACTAAGAGGGAAATCAGTGCCAATTGGAAGCAAAACAGACAAATTACCCTGCAGCCATAGCACATACAGCATCCACATATTTTGCAGCTTCCTGAAATCAGAATGAAAGTGAAAGTAAAAGTGAAACTGAAAGTCATTTCAGTTTTGGGATTCTGATTTCCAACATTTCAGGTTTCATACTAGGCTTGTCGCACTTGCTACTCACAGATCATGAACGTTTTTTGCCCTCAACTGGAAAAAATGGACTCATTACCTTTGCGGGAGACTTACAAAAATGGGCCTATTTACCACTCATACCGAGCAATTCATGTTGAAATGGCATTTTAGGGTGCCATTTCTTTCTTTAAAGGGCACAGGCAGATATTTGATTGAGTCAGCATTTTGTCCTGTAAAATGGACAAACAAAAAAAAGCCTCAGCTAAACAATTTAGAAGCAGATGAAAGATCTAAAAACCATCTACATTTGCTCGTAGACCCATCTGTCTTATCCATACCCATCTATCTATCTCAGCATATATCCATCTATCCATCCATTCGTGCACCAATATTATCAGCTATGAGTACAGATATGCATGAGATGCTAGGCCATTGCAGGAATTCACATTCAACACAATGCAATTTTCAAATCATGCGTACTGCTATGGTCTATTAGACCTTTGCTTCTTTCCTTTTGTGTCTTTTCTATGGATTTTTAGTATCGTCTGAGAGCGCGAGTGTCGCAGCTGTGGCTAAGCTGACGTACAACTTGTGCTCTTTATGCACTCATAAGAGAATATTAGTCATTTTTCACCCGGTACGCCGTTCAGAATGTGTCGTACTATTTGATGTTATATTGTATTGCACTGCATTGTATTGCATTGTATTGCAATGCAATGTATTATTCAATGTAATATTGTAGTATTCAATTGTATATTATGATATTGTATATTCTATTTTATACCATAGTCTGGGTGAATACTTGATTATGATTGGCAGCAGGGTGTCCATTAATTCCTCATAATGGACACCATTCTATCTCCCGTTGCCAAGTCATATCGTATCCGTCCTATTGGCTGGAGTCTAAACTACTGTTTGCATGGTGTAGGAGTCTATGATTGAGACTAATCATGTTCCAGGTATTAGTCAGACCCACGGGTGTTTCCAGGGAAACAGATAAAGCGCTGCCTGAACGTTTTTATTTTTAGAGCGAATTGCCAAAATATAAAGCAACAAAACAAACCTTGTTTTTAATCTTTGGTAAGTGACCATGGTATAAGCGGGATAATGCTGGATGAAGTGTCCATTATCAGGAATTAATGGACTTTGCGGAAGCAACCGTCATACCATATCATACCATATTATTATATATCATACCATATTATTATATTATATTATCATGCGTCATGATGTTATATTTTTGGTTGTAATACGCATGTGGCTGCAGCTCCAGAGTCGCTCCATAGTATAGTTTGCTCTTGGGTCCTCTCATTATCCCCATACTGTGCCTCTTGACGTGCCTGCCACATTAATAGAAATAAACCCCTCCTTAATACAATATCCACAAAGACACAGGCCTCTGGAACCCAGCTGTGAGACCACAGGTTTCTGCCTATAAAAGTCAATGTGGTCTTTCTTTCCTCTCTATATCGATCAAAGGGTGTTTGACTCCCAGCCGAAAGGTCCTGGTTTTGGTCCCCAATGTCCACAGTCTAACCTGTAGGCATCCTTGATGCCCTACCTACCTGCTCCTTAAAGTGCCAGTGAACCCAAAATGTTAACGTGTGTTCTTTGATCTTGAACATAGTAGTCTATGCCTTTGCTGTAATTTAGAAACAAAATGGGTGTAAAATACTATATTTTTGTTCACTTACACTTTAACGACATCTATCTGAATTCACTTAATTTAATTAAAGTCGCATTGGATAAAACTGCTAAATGACTAAATAATAAACAGTATATCTGCTATTGAATCAACTACCACACAGTGTGTGTATACATGCACACACGCTTTGTATTTATCTTTAAAATAAATAATGCAAGGTTGTTCTGCAGTGCCTACTATCCCATAGTATCATCCCATAGACATCCTGTCAATGAAACAGCTTTGAGCGCCTTGAACCAGGTCAGTGAGTGACAGGGGTAACCTCATTCTGTTGGGGAACTTAATCTCTGTGTTTGTCCAAATTCTCTCTCTCTCTCTCTGTCCCTCTCTCTCTCTCCCTCGCTCTCTCTTGTGTGTTTAAAGGGACTGCTGTTCAGTGTCTTCTCTATTGAGGTGAAACAAAATAAATACAATACAATTAATGTATTTATTCTAGTTAATTTGCGGATACAGAATAATGATCATGAATGATCATCAATGAATGATCCAGAGATACAGTATGTGTACAATTATAGTATAGTAACCCCTTGAATATGATATATATATATATATATATATATATATATATACATACAGTATATATATATATATATAATTTATGAAATGCTAGGGAGAACCTTTACAATGTAAGACTATTTTCAAATATATTACAATATACGTGTAATTTCATATGCGGTACCTCTATAAGGTGAGCCATAAAGGCCACTATGTGTGCAATCAAAATTGGATATTAGAAAGCTAGAATTAGCTACAGAGAAAGAAAGAGATGGTGTGGGAGAGAGGGGGGAGGAGGTGGATTCAGAGGGGAGATAGATCGAGAGAAAGAGAGAAAGAGAGAGAAGAGAGAGAGCGAGAGAAAGAGAGAGAAGAGAGAGAGAAGAGAGTGAGAGATAGATGGTTGAGAGTTTGTTCAAGAGGAAAGCAGAGAGAGAGAGAGAGAGAGAGAGAGAGAGAGTGTGTTAGCATGGGGAGATGCAGCCGTCTCAGTGGTGTTGTAAAGCCCAGTCCTCCTCCTACACACTTCAGACTGACACACGTCTGCATACCCTCTGCAATCCAATAAGATATAGACTAACCAACCAACACTAGCCCAACAAAATACAATCAAATGTGTAATTGTGTGTACAAAAACAGAAAAGTATAACACATTGTGGTGCTTTAAATTTGACTTTGTATATCCACCATTATATTGGGCCACTTGGCAGAACTGATTTCCCTCCAATTAAGCCCTGCCAAAACTGTGTTGCTGTTCACTAGCCATGACAATGTTTCTAACGACGCTTTATCAGCTTCATCGGTTAAGTTAAATGACACAAAACACAGAGACATTAAGGATTATGTTTCAGCGACAAAATGATGATGACATATGTTTTCATGTTTAAGCTACAAAATGGATAAAACCAATTATACACGATTTTATTTAGCTCTAGTTCACTACACGTCTATGTTTGTCTTTAAAGAACCATGGGCCCATTAAAACAATGTGGTTTATACAACCTTAGAAAACATTTATTCAGAAATTGTAATACTAATTGAAATTGTAACACGATACTAGCTTTTGGTTGACTAGTTTCCCTTTGAGCAATGCATTAGGTTTCAAAGGCGTCTTTCAGACCCAGCAGGGTTTCTGGTCAATTGGACAGCACAGCTTACGCTGGTCTCAAGTCAGATACTTCAGATTATCTTAATCCTTTTTAAAAACACTTCATGGTATGATGTCCACAATAAGAGCATGGAGCTAGTATTGTTCTCTGTCCTCTGTCCGATGGCTTTTAATGGTTAAAACTGTTGGGTCTCCATTCTAGGGTTACTTTGGCGCTAATATGTTAGCTCCAGCTTGGATGAGGTTAGGACTATTTTCATTAACATTAAAGGCTGGGAATACTAATGTTATGATGACAGTTCAAGTACAGATCGGGTTTCTTGGACCCTACCAATGAAAAACTTTTTTTGTTGTTTGGCTCATATAACATAAAGGTTTGTGGCCTAATAAAGAAAATGGAGAGGGAGAGGGCCATTTGTCACGCGTTCATAGTTGCTCATCATCTGGGGAACAAATTAACGGCAGGCCTATGCCTACACTAGCCTTACATGTACTGTATCCTACGGCGACAAGATACAGTGCCGTGCTCACGTTCCAAGCGTTGAATCACGCAACTTGTTGCTCCTGTGAAGTCACTTCACATTGCAATCAAAACGCCTCCCGAAATTCGCAGATGATAATAAGAACATAACTCATGTTTTTTTATCCCAAGAGAACATCCTTGGTAAAAAAAGAAAGAAAAAAGGAAGATTCATAACTACAACTGCACAAAAATGGGAAATGCATAAATCTTTAATGAGCATCCCATCCTCCTGACTCATTAAAAAGTAAGCTAACAAACAAACAGCAGACATCAACAAATAAATGCTTGTTATTAAATGTGTGCTATTGACCGGGTTAAAATGAGCCGCGCCGCTACACACCATCCTCAGGTCAATGTTCACACTCAATATACCGACGTGCACCCGTACCCTTTTCTCATTGAATACAGTGCAGACCAAGAACAAGCAAGCGCGGAACAAGTCTTTGTTGTGCTTCCAGGTACCGCCTGTCGAGCAGAACAAACGATCGATGCTCACTATCAATAGCCTTAGACTCAGACTGTTCTCCAAAGGAACCGCGCCGAAAAAAAATGCTGCTGCTGCTGCTGCTGCTGCTGCTGCGTCTGGGCATCAGATGAGTCCCCGGCTTTTTATCACAGCCACGCACAGAGTGCGTTTTCACCTTGTCCTTAAACAGCTTTGTTAAGCGACTGCGAGGATACGGGCGAAGTAAACAAACTAATGCGCTGTCCTCACATTCAAAAATGCGCTGCCAGGTTAACCGGAGCGAAGACGCAGCAAAGCAAAGCGAGCGTACATCTGTCGTCCATCGGACATATTTTGCTTTCACTGGGGAGTGAAAGCATGGCTGTGTTCCTGTCGTCGAGATTGGCGACGAGGAGGACAAAAATGACAATGCGGGCCTTCATGTCATTTAAGGACAAGGAGTGTCTGGGCTTTCTACGTGTGTCGTCTTTTTGGTGAATAGTAGAAAACAAGCGCCAGACCATTGTCTTCAGGAGCAGCGTCGCATTAGAGGGTCAACCCTGCCCATTCATTTTCCAGCTTTGAGGCCTACGCCGACTGCATTGAAAAGGAGGCGCCGGTGGCCACTTTCTCACAACAATCCCCACATCTTACCCTTCACTTCAAGGCTAAGAATGGTGATTCAAGGTAATACTGAAGTAACACTATGAAGCAACGTGCTTGGTGTGATGTGGACGTTGGACAAATTGGACACACTATGAGGACAGATAACAGCGTTGGATGGATGCAATCAACTAAATAATAACGAATCTGTAGTTAATTCATTTTCTGCTATAGGCTAACAATGGGCCTTCATTTTCTGTTATAGGTTTAAAAATGAGCCTTATTAACCTAGCGGCCATCTTGGATCCATCTTGATTGTAAACGCCACCCAACTAGCGTTTAGAAGCAAGATGGCCGCTAGGTGAATGGCCCACGAGCAACACTTACGGGCGGGTCTTGGTCCTCAGCGAGCACGGTGGTGATGAGGGTTCCCCTGTCAGCGCTGGGGGCCACCAGGCCCCTGTACAGAGCCTGGGTGAAGACTGGCGAGAAGTCGTTCATGTCCTGGAACAAAATGAACATAGTGTTACATAAGCTAACTGGCTAGCTAGTAAACAAGCTGGAAAGAAAATTAATTGCATTAATTATGAATACTGCTTGATATTTTAACCTCTAAGGAAATTGGCTAAATATGAATCTAATCTAAATATTTAACCATTATCTAAATAATACATTTCTTAATAATCAACCAAGTTATTTCACAATGTTGTCTGTTGGATTTGTACTGAGGAAGCTACTTCGTCTGACTTGACCTTGTTTCAACACAGCAGGCTTGTGAATGCAATGTTTTCTTCGCTCTGGACCCCATGTCAGCGCCAAAATACATCAAGCAGCCATGTTGTTTTTAATTTGCAATCATCACCACTGGATTGTGTGGAGGTCGCCCCACTGCGTACGTTTGAAGAAGTTGAATTGATGACCGGAGGTTAATGTCATCAATGCAACACAAGTTACTTCAACGTTGAATAATTCAAACAAAAAATACAAAGAAGATAAAAAGGTCTTTTGAACCAGCAGAACACCTCCAGTGTATTTTAAAGGGTTCACTTTCACTTTTATTTTTTTTTGGGGGGGGGACTTGCAGGATAACCTATCCATCAGTGCCAGGCACAAAACAACACAAAACAAA
>OMKN01015041.1:0-10243 GCA_900302345.1 Melanonus zugmayeri
AATCTCTACAGCCGTCTAGAGAGCAGGTACCTGAATCACGTAGATGTTTATGAACACACACCTTTAACACACATTATGAAATGTGGGTTAAAGGTGCTGTAGGTAAGATTTGAGAGTTGTAAAGAGAGAGGGAGAGAGCCAAAGAGAGCAAGATTAAAAAAATAAACAACCCCAAAACAACGCCTCCTCCCTCTCTGCTCCTTTCTTACGTTTCTCCGCCATTGAGAAGTGTTGCATTCACACACCTGTGGTGGAGCTATGATAACGCTGTGTGCGTGCATGTGATTGACAGGCAAGATGGATTCCCCGAACCAATCAGAGATGCCCTGATTGGTCAGAAATGAGCCGAGAGCGGTCTAAAATCTAAATTGTCTCATACAGAGGCAGGCACAGTCAACCTGAACAGATATTCTCACAGAGCATTTCACTCACTAATAGCTGATGGATGGCTATGCCATTTCCAACAATTTGCATTCAAATTATAGCTCTTAAATCTTACAGTGTGTATTATACGATCTCTGTACCCTTTTTAACTACTTTTACTCTTTTTGTTTATTCTTATGTAAAGCACATTGAATTGCCTCTGTGTATGAAATGTGCTTTACAAATAAACCTGCCTTGCCAGCATACAGGAGCTGGCCTCTTGCTTAACACATCAATAATTTATTCACCCAGTCTATCGCAATCACGATACAATACAAAACGAAAACGAAACGAAAGATATATCGCAATGAGTCCATATAGTAACACATGGTAGTTGGGTAATGGGTAATAAACAAATAAATGCGATGGCGGTGGGGGTGTGTGTCGGTCATGTCATGTAAGAGCTGTGAGGAAGTCGAGTGTAACGCCATCTTACTAGCGAGGAGTTCAATGCGTGGCATAGCTGTGGGCGTCTTGCAGGTGACAGGTGGGGTCTTGAACCTGTGACCCTCCTCCATCCCCGATCTCCTCCTGGGCTGAGACAGCTGGATGATACGAGACGTAGCTCCCATGCTACGTGATGCACTGCCATGCTACAGGCATGTATGTGTGTATGTATATATACATACACACACACATACACACACACATATATATATATAATATATATACATGTATGTGTGTATATATTATATACATGTATACACACACACATACATATATATGGCACACACTACAAACACACTCACAGGGGTGTGTTTCAGACGGTCAGGGAGCCAGCCCACAGCAGGGGGGCGCGGTTGAGCCAGCGCACACACGCGCTTGGAGGCACATGCCTTCAGAGCACCTTCACTCACACCCCAGATGGGAGACCTGGGGAGGGGGGTAGAGGGGAGAGGGGAGAGGGGGTAATGTGGTGGTTAAGGTGTTCCAAGCCCTAATCTCGGATCCAGCAATCCTACCATGTTATAGTAGAACTTCTGGGGGAAGAGAGCACAGAGCCTGGGCCTATTTCATTATGGAGATATTCTACTCAGGAGATTTTAATATGCGTCTACAGTGGCCAGTCTACACAGTGTTCATTTGAAACCTTTACACTTGACACTTCTTCTAAGAACGTTGGTGTCCGGACAGGATGTTTTAGCTTGTCTTCCCACCAGGAAAAGTTTACTAGTACTGGCCCGAGTTTGTGTTCACTGTTAGCCAATTACGCGCTTACAGATCCCTGCCTCCAGCAACAAATATGAAGCAAAAGAAAGTGAAGCGCTCCGGTCACCCAGATTTGAGCTCATCTGCCATCAGACTTTATATATTAATCTAAAGTCTGATTTGTGAGACCACCTAAGCCTTAACCCCTATCTGCTCCTAAATTACAAGTATCTGAATTCACTCACTTTGGATAAAAATTACAAAAAAGTGAGTAGAGAATACAAGGGAGGGAGAAGAGGAGGAAGGAAGGATAGGGATCAGGAAGGAGGTGAAGAGTTGGTCAGTACCTGATTTGGTCAAGAGGCGAAAACAACCGCTTGCTCCTGCATAACTGTGACCCGCGCGCCGTCAGCTCTACAAGACAATAAGCTATTATAAAGCACAGAGTCTCAAACAACATGGTAGAAGGTGACAGCAGGTGTGCTAGAGGGAGGTTCGTCCACAGGACAGAAAGTGATGGCGAGAGAGAAAGAGACAAAAGACATACTAAACGTTGTTGAGGAAGTCCTAACTGGTGCCAAATCGTCCAGCCAGTACACAGAACGCCTGAAAACACATCAAACATCGCAGACTGATGGAACTAGAAAACGGATCAATAAAACAATAGAAGACAGACAAAAAGAGACAATAGCCCCACCGGTCTGGATATCTGAGCAGGCTGGGTTTGTGAAGAGCCAGTTGTTCTATCCGTGTTGCCATGGATATCGCTGATGGGGAAACAAAGCCACGTCTTTACTAGTGGAAGAATCACTCTTACAGTTGTCGTCATAGAATCCCTCTTTATATTCAAACAGCTGTCATCATGGGATCAATGGGGCCTGATGTCAAAGAGAGTAGGAAAAATAAAGTTTCCCTGCCACACCAATCCTGGCAAAGCTGTAATATGCTTGTGAGATGTGACACCAGGAATGAACAATTTCTGGCATATGGTGGCACACAAACAAGAGGTTATTAGCCTAAAAAGGCTAATAACCTACTAAAAAAGGATACAATTAGCCAACATATCTTACCGGACAGCATATTATAGTGGCTGACTTGTAGTGCTTTACTCTGGATCATTGGTCATATTTGCGTGCTGTAAAAGTTGTGCACAACTATATAATTAGGCAGAATAATCCATGCTTTCCTGTAGCAACAGGCTAACGATTTGAACAATTGTTTGTGTGAAATAATTGCTTTAAAGCTGGAAATTATTCATCTACAGCTATGGTACCGTATTTCCAAATAACTTGATCGATGCATTGTCGTTGACTTACCTTGCTGCCACAGAAGTTAAGAGGTCTGTTGGCGACATGGACACCAGAGGTCAGGTTTCCATCTGTGGGATCAAATGTCCGCATGCTCACATTTCCTTGTGACCATTTTCTTTTAATTCCGTTTCATTCATTATGGGAATCTACGATGATCTAACTTAAAAAATAACAGGAAATGTTACTCACATTTGAGCCAATCGGGAAAGCAGCTTTAATTGATAGCCCCGCACGGATGAATGAATTATAAAGCATTTAACATTTAAAAATGTCAGCACATGACAAAAAAGGAAGACACATTCATATAGTTAAAAACAACAATTTATTATCAGTCAACTTCATTTGAAAAAAAAAAAAAAGTATCTAGCAAAGCTTCAGTAGCCAATACTAATGGTCATAAAGCAACAAGCTTTTTAATATAACAATACCAGTCATTCTCTACACTAGTGTTGTTATTGTGCTATAAGCTAACAACTAATTTCACCTGTTCATGCCCTGGCATTTCACAAAACACTGACTCCAGGTCACAATCACAGGCCTCTCTGAAACAGGAGGAAGACAAATAAAAGAAACTAGAAGGCCATCTGTCGACTGGGTGTGAGGGAAGACAACGTTAGATATCCGTAACTTCCATGTCCAGCGAAAACCCCAAAGTACCCGATCCCCTGCAGACCCGAGAACACGTTTCAAAACGGATGCCCCCACAGTGGTGAGGGAGAAAAATAAATATCCTTGCTTTAGAAGTTATCAGCTCATCTTCTATGCACACGCTGAGCGGTTCCCCTGTTCAACATCAAAAGGCTTCAAATAACAATAAAAACAAAAGGCAGAGACTGTGCCAACAACAGTGCACAAAGCTATACAAGGCAGCAGCGGGCACTCTAGTCAACTAGTTAAGATGCCAGGGTAGTTAACTAGCTAGAATGGTAAGGGACACTCGAGTCCCTTACCATTCGAGTAGTTAAGATGGGTATAGTTGGGTTAGATGGGTACTATAGTCAACAAGCCAACTAGTTAAGATGGGTACTAGTGTTTAACTAGTTAACATGGGTACTAGTGTTTAACTAGTTAAGATAAGTACTAGTGTTTAACTAGTTAAGATGGTACTAGTATTTAGTTAACATGGGTACTAGTGTTTAACTAGTTAAGTTGAGTACTAGTGTTTAACTAGTTGTACTAGTGTTTAACTAGTTAAGATGGGTACTAGTGTTTAACTAGTTAACATGGGTACTAATGTTTAACTAGTTAAGATGAGTACTAGTGTTTAACTAGTTAACATGGGTACTAGTGTTTAACGAGTTAAGTTGAGTACTAGTGTTTAACTAGTTAAGATGTGTACTAGTCTAGTTAGGGAAGAGGAGAGATCAAAGCCTCTAGTACAGCTACGATTACGATTGGGGTTGAAGAAGCCAAACACTGACCAGGGACTGGTATACAGCAAGCAATATTCAGTAGCACCAAGAGCAACTCTCTCAACACTGTCTGTGTGTGTGTGTGTGTCAGAGAGTCTGCACTATGACGGGGTACAGCAGGGACATGTGTTCGGCTCCTCTGATTGGCAGCTTGTGGGTGGTGTAGTGGTGGATGACCTGGGGGACGGTGGGGAAGGGCGGGCTGTTCTCCCCGAGCACATAGCGGCCGTCGGGGGATTGGGTGAACTTCATGTGCATGAAGCCCTTACAGCTCCTAACGTGGAGGGAGAGACAGAGAGAGAGATAGACAGAGACATTTGTAATTTCTGAGAATAACCAATTAAGACCGTTTGCCTGTCTGGTCTATGGGGGCTCCATTGTGTCTTTGATGGAAAACACAAAAACACAATGTTTCCCAGACTGAATCCCTTCAAAGTCCTTCCCATGTATTGTAACCAGTCAAGTCGGCCACAAATACATACACTCCCGGTGGACAGGAGCACATGACTTGATATGATAGTCCTATAGCCATCACAAGGAGTAACTTGTGTAAGTTTGTTCATCCTATAGTGATTTATAATAATAGGAGGCATTTTATAGATTGTCTAATTGAAGTTCTCCATGTGGCCAGTGTACAAGATTCTTCTAAGACAGGAGATGTTGTGCAACTTTACAGCCCAAAATTGGGTCAGGCCCAAACGTGTATCAATATCAATACGGTGTTCTTTATTAATCCCAGATGGGAAATCTGGGGTATCAGGAAGGACAATGGAATTTAAGACCATATATTCAGTTAATAGCAAATGATGCTATGAACACGTATCACAGTACACCTCACATTACAGGACACAGCTAGTAAGGCGGGGGCAGCAGCAGCAGGTAAAGCCAAGGCTCCTACCTCAGGGAGAGGGAGTAGTCTGTGCGGCAGCCCTGGCTGTTCCTCACCAGGTAGGAGCTCTCCTTGCACAATGTCAGCAGACCCTCTGCCTCGCAGCGGCTCAGGGCTCCGTGGTACCACCTGCAGGAGCATTCATGCATATTTAGCACCACACCAGTCGATGTGATGGAGCTGCTGGTCCAGCAAGCAGCAAAGTTAGCATTCTCTTCAGCTCTTAAAAAAACTGGTGTTTGCTGACCGTAACAGCACAGGGCTATTACAAGACTTTTCTCTGCATCTTACGATATTGTTCAATGTTTATCAGTGCACATATTTCCTTTTAACTGTAAACATACATTATATATATATACATACACACACACACAGTATATTTAGTAAGACACCTTTAAGTGAGTTTGCTAAATTATTTTAAAGTCAGTCAAAACATTCCCAAACTGCAACACGCAGGTACAGCCAGTAGGGATGAATAGCAATAGCCCAATTAAAACATGTGTGTAACCACACACACATTTCCATTCTTGGCCTCTCATCATGGATGACGCAAACAGAAAACGCTCGTCTACTTACACCTGCCTTTCCAGTGGCATAGCAGGGTCCACCCTCTCTCCCAGGAGGGGTGGCGTGTCCCCGACCATGCGCAGCGTTGCGGCCCCCCCCCCCGCAGCGGAGGTCAATGTGGGGCTGACCCTGGGAAGCCTTGCATGCTCTGAGTGAGCGCGGGAACGCTCCCGCTCTGCCCCTTCGAACTGAACTGCAGACAGGAGAAGAGCTTAGGCTGGGCGATTTGGTATAAAAATAATATAAAAATTTCGATTTTAAACCTCAATTGTTTTCTCTAAACCAGGGGTGCCCACTACGTCAATCGCAAGGCAAGTAGATCTTTCGACTTGGTCATTGAAAAAGTAGCTCCCGGGCCGAAAAACTGTGGGCACCCCTGCTCTAAACAAACTAAAAAGACCAAGGTCAAATGTAAAGAAATATTTTCTTTAACATGTGAACAATGTGGCCTATGTGAACAAATCAGTTGTTCAAGAACAAAAAAATAAAATAAAAAACAGCACCACTTGACTCATTATTGTGCAAATAAAACCAGGCGTAAATCTTATGCCTAGTCAGGAGCAGGCGTAAATTGTAAAATCAGACCGTAATAATGGAATATTGTCTGTAATAAACGGTTGGGCCTTAACGACAAAAAATAATCATCACACAACCAAAAATACAGCAAAAGATAAACACAGGAAAACGGAAAGGAAAAAGAAGGAAAATCACAACAGACAAAATAAAATAACATAACATACATGACAGAATAAATACAGTGCAGTGGGAACAAAGCAGACAAAACAGGAGGGGGTCCAACAGAGACGGCTTGGTGTTCAAAAGCTATTTTAAAAAGGTGTGTTTTTAGCTGCCCCTGAACTGTCTGAAACTGAAACTGGATAAACAATGAAAATGAAAGGGCATTGAGAAGAGAAAGAGTTGTACGTGATCGGAGCAACCCACTAGACTGTGAGCTGATCGAAAGTTTTCGTTTTGACAGACAAAGGACCTCCCCCTGTTGGCGGGTTTTTAAGTGCCAACAAATCCTTCTTGACTGTTGATAGGTCTTTCCGATTTTTTCCACAGTCCTCAGTCTGCTGTAGCACTCGTTATTAATCACACTGGTAATGATTTCCATGCTGCTTGTTTCTGCTTGTTTGTATTGGTGCTGTTCAATTTAGCCGTCAACACGTTTCTATCATCTGAATATAACTCTATGGGGCGGTTTCACAGACAAGGCTTAAGCCTAATTCCAGACTAAAATGCTGTTTGAGCTGGCTTAACTCTAAATCACTTGCAGACTTATCTTAAAATAGTGGATTTAGCCTGTTCTGGACTAAACAAAGCCGATTGCAAGAGGGTGGATCAGAGCTACTCTGGGACTAAATTTAAGCTTAAATTAATCCTCCAAAGAGGCAGGCTTAACTTCTGCTTAGTACCGTTTGTGAAAGGGAGCATGGACTGTTTGGGAGTATGGACTATAAATGAAGACCAATATGCACAACAGGGGCCAGCCAGACGAGTACTTGTGGATAGGAGTAATCCATTGAATCAGTTTGATGAAATAACTTTCCAAGACCGCTTTCGTGGACAAAGAAAATGCATTGGAGACAATTACTTTGCTTGAGCCTAGACTTTCCTCTCCGTCTCAAAGAGGAAGGCCTGTACCCAGTTCTCTCCAAGTTCTGATCACTTTGAGGTTCTTGGCATCTGGCATCTGGAATCTTTCATCGTGAAACTGGTGATTTGTGTAGTGCCAGTGAAGCAACTGTGTGTAGAACAGTCATATTCGCAGTAGAGGGATGGTCGAGCGTGTTTGGAGCATGGAAAAGTCGATTCCAGTGTTTACGCAATACACTTCGTTTCAAGCCAAGAAGATGCTGCAAGGTGATCATTGCTACAGCTGTGCTGCACAACTACCTGAAGCAGAATGACTGTCCTGATGCTCCAATGGAAGATCAGGATCATGCAGATGTGCCCATGGCAGTGGCAGGCAATGACCAACGAGGACTTGCACAAAGAGCTGCTTTCACATTGCAGCACTTCAGCTAGACAAGATGCATTTAACTATGGAATGTATTCATTATGGCTTATTTTTGCTTTAATAATGTTTGTACTGTACAAAATGTAAATAGTGTGCAGCAAAATTAAATGATTCAACCAAGGCTGATTTAGAATGTAGTTTGTGGTGACAATACTCACACTCACGCCAAATGACATTTATTTTTCTTTATCACATTGTTCAGCACAGCTGGTATACACAGTTGTCGCATTACTATCTCTTTCTTGGAGCAGCTCTATTCCAAATTCATATCCAATTCCAACTGTAGAATTCTCATTTTCATTTCATGTTCTTTCAGATATTTCATTTTATGCTCATGAAATTCTCTGGCTAACTTTTCATGCATGGGCATCCTTTTTGGTCTCTGCTGGGAGGTGGTGGCAGAATCTTTTCTCTGGGATGCCATAGCAGATGTGGAGGGTACACACTCATTGTGCATTGGCTCTTCCAACATGATAAGATTTGTTTCCTCTGGAAAAAGAACACTGTTAGAAACAAACTCATATGGTCCATATGAGTACATTGAAATAGAAATAAAGATGGACACAGACAGTGGAATATATTTACCAAAGGAGGTAACTGATTTACTTTCTTTAGTATATTTACCATTTGTGCTCAGTTCTTCATGTCTACTGTCCAAATGGTCATCGTCTGGTAGACCATCCAGAGGTTGCTGGTCCTCTATTATTCCAGACAGCAAGTCACCCAAATCATCTGTCTTGTCTTTTCTTAATCTTCTAAATCGCTCTCTTCTGGCCTCTGCATTCTTCTTTTTTAAATCTAGTTTAAGGTTCTTCCACAGAGTCTATGAAGGCTGATATCATTCAATATAAGAAATACTGATAATGAAGATATCTCACCTGCAGTTGCTGTACTGCTCTTGTGGTTACATTTTCATTTGCATTGAATTCACTGCAAATTGCAGCCGAAGCACTCTTCTTCTTTTGCTCAGTAGCAGTAGTATGGTTCTTACTTTCAATAACTGGATGGTTTGCCACAATTTGTTTTTTCATAGTCACTATAGTTTTTTGAGCAAGTTCTTTTTGCTTCTGCCATTGTTTGGTCTCACTCCAGTAATGGTGTTTTCAATTCCATTCCGGGTTTTGATGAGCACCATTAGACCAACAGCCTTTGCTGCTTAATGAGACATCCAACTATGATATCATATATGCATTTTTATTATTTCAAGCCATGTGTCCAGGGCATTTAATATCCAGCCTTATTTGGAGAAATATCAATTCAACATGACTACAACATGGTACTTTGGGACAGGATGAATTATATTGTAGTCCAAGAAAAATTAATGAAATACAGATATGTAGTATGTCCCAACTATCAAATGTCAAATGTTATATTATATTTTGTAATTGTTGTAATTATACTTATTTCTCTCTATCTCTATAAAACGGTACATGCTCTTTGTAGTTCCAAATGCAAGAAACGATGACTCAACAAATATGGAAAGAAAAATTCCAATCTCTGGGAAAACAAAGCATTCAGCAGATTGTACAAATAACATAACAAAATAAATGCAAAATACAATACACTATGCACCACTGTCTTCATCGTTCATTCCATTTAAAATACACTAACATAAATAAAGTGTAACAGAAGTATACACTACTGTATATTCCTAATGCGGATAGATAGAGATAAGGTTGAAAAGTGGCGAAGTTACCCTTTAAAAAGCATCAATTGACTTGAAGCTTGTTCAATGCCGCATTTTACAGGTTTTAAGACAATTTAAAATTGTTAGTACTATTTTTTTCACTATTTTTAACACAGCAACAATTCTACCAATGGCCATCAATTGGAGCAATCCTACATCCTACAATAACAAGCAACTAGATAGATATTCTATGGGTGAGGCTGTTTCTGCTCTGTCTGCTCTCTATGTCTAGTATTGGAGGAGCAATGTCATTGAGGGAGACAAATGAATACTCATGCTGTATAAAGACAGGTGAGGCCTTGTATAACTTACTGTTCCTCTGATGGTAGCTATTCTTATTACCTCAGCTTGTCACCACAGATTGACAGCCACTTGCCTGCAGTTACAGATGGAACTCGTTTCTCCCTTCAGTGCCACTGTAAACAATGTAGGCGGGAAAAATGACACCCTTCTATCAAAGTGATCACTTTGGCATTACCCAGAAAAGTGGCCAGAAAAGATCCTGAAGGCACCAACTTTATGTGCAAAGATTTGTGCGCAGTCAGGGCGCCCGTTGTACGGTGACGAGTGGATGTAGTGCTCAAGGCACTTCCTGACGTTGGGCCAACCCCAGGAGCTGGGGCTGGCACTGTGTAGCCCCAGCTTCTCCAAACCATTCTGTACCTTAAAATTAAATTGCCTTTCATGACAGGGCACTGCTCTGGCTCTACACCGCTTGAGCCATGCGCGCAACAATGTGTCCTGCAATTTTCACATGGCTTGTCAGAGAGGGGGGAAAGTTTT
>OMKN01015042.1:0-11730 GCA_900302345.1 Melanonus zugmayeri
CAGGTCCCTTCCTCCCCACACTCCACCCCCTCCTCCCCAGACTCATGCGGGTTGCCAGGTTGAGGACACTGAACAAACACCAGTGCAAGACGAGCCGAGCGATTTTGAGATGAGCACAATTATTCTATTTTGACAATGACAAGGGACAACGAGCCCCACTGTAAGATGATAATGTATACGTTAGCTGAAGCTCAGTGCATTGACCCGTGTTTTAGCACGGCTCCGGTCATGGTGCATTTTTCGAAAGAGGTTGGGTAGTGCAATCTCAGTTGATCCAGTTTGTTTGCTTGCTTCCATGGCTGCAGCACGCTGTGTGTCAATTTGTTTCATATCTGGCAACCCAGGGTCCTCAGAGAATATAAACACAGAAACACACGGTCCGACCCGGCATGGACAATGACATTTCAAAGGAGAACATACTGGCTGTAGCGTTGTTGTCGGAGAAGCCAGTATTTCCACTTGGCATGTTTCCTTAATCTCTGATGACATATCATGGTCATTTTATGATTTAGTACGGTACATTTGTTACATATAGCACCTTTAAGGACTTTGGGGCTTGAACCCAGAACCTTTGGACTGGGAGTTGGAACAGCTGACCAGCTGGTCAGGAATGTAAGCCCTCTGCAGTCTTCACAATCCTCTTCTCCGCTGCCTGTTCACCGCTTTCTAAACTCTTAATCCCCTTGCAAAATTCACTGCATAAAAGAGCCTTTATTTTAACACACACACACACACTCACACACTGGGGAGTCTGTTAAAAACTCCTGAAGACACCTGCAGCCTTTCATTCTGTTTTGTCTGTTCTTTTGGTTTCTTTCTTTTGTTCTTTATTGAGTTCTCTCTCTCCCAGTGTGTACATACAGACCAATGGACTGAACCCTCCTCCTCCTCCAGGTGAGTGATGGAGACCAGAGAGTTGACAGTGGTGGCCGGCAGCTTCGTCACCTTCCAGCTGCTCTTCTCGGTGGCCAGTCCTCTGCTCTCCGCCGCCCTCACCCCCGCCTATGGCCTCCTGCCCTCCAGCAAGCTCACAGAGTGGAACTCCAGGTAGCTCCACCTTAATACACCGTCTCACCTACACCTTAATACACCGTCTCACCTACACCCATACCTACACCTTAATACACCATCTCACCTACACCTTAATACACCTTCTGACCTACACCTTAATACACTGTCTCACCTACACCTTAATACACCATCTCACCTACACCTTAATACACTGTCTCACCTACACCCATACCTACACCTTAATACACCGTCTCACCTACACCCATACCTACACCTTAATACACCGTCTCACCGACACCTTAATACACCATCTCACCTACACCTTAATACACCGTCTCACCTACACCCATACCTACACCGTCTCACCTACACCTTAATACACCGTCTCACCTACACCACCCATACCTACACCTTAATACCTACACCTTAATACACTGTCTCACCTACACCTTAATACACTGTCTCACCTACACCTTAATACACTGTCTCACCTACACCCTCATACCTACACCTTAAAGATAAACTACGGCCTAAAACACTATCTTAACATCATTAAGATATGTCTATTGGTGATGTACAAGGCACCCCAGGTCCTGACGCTACTACGTCACACGGAGACATGGCTGCAGTCGTTACAATGGGGTTTAACAGGAGAGTATGTCTTCAGATCGCTGTAGCATCAACCATAAGCATCAGATATTAGTTTCATTCCCATATGACGACAACTCAGGGCTTCTGTCTCAGAATCACTGCATATGAGTGCTCAGCCGCGACTAGCATTAGCGTTGCCAGGCTAGCTCTCCCAGCCGAGTCACCGGCTCTCTAATCCTGAGGGGGCGTCGAGGGTGACTGGGTCTCTACACCGGTGCTTTCATTCATGGTCCTGCGTCCCGATGTGTAGTTACATTTTTGGAGAGGCAAGCTACTGCGTCAGACACTTTTGGCTATGCCCGTAATGGCTATTCGATGCAGAAGTATAAATGAAGCTTTACAGAATCAGAATTGGGTTTATTGGCCAAACATGCTTTTACACATGTAAGGGATTTGACTCCGGTTCACAGTAACTCACACTATACTTGCATTCAACAGTCAACGACAGCAATGACAATCAAGAACAAGAGCAGGTTTTACCTACAGTAGCCTACGGTAAATTGTGGTGCTGTGATGCACAGCACTAAAGTGAGTTTGTGCATATGCATTGGATAGGTATGTACTAAATATAACTATAATATAAATACTAAATATAAGAAATGTATGAATAAATTATTCCACAGTGAACAATGAATGACAGTCCCATGGCTGGGTTAATTGTTCATTAGAGTGATGGTGTGGGAAGAAGCTGTTCCTGTGTCTGGAGGTTCTGGATTACAGTGCTCTGAAGCGCCTTCCAGAAGGGAGGAGTTAAAATGTGGTGACCAGGATGCGAGGGGTCGGCAGTGATCTTCCCCGCCCGCTTCCTGGCTCTGGTGGTGAAGAAATGTTGGAGTGAGGGCAGGTTTAGTCCAGTAATCCTTTGTGCAGACCTGATGATGGTCCTGTGTAGTGGCAGTGGAGAGGACTCCTTAATGCTGTCTGCATGCGCTCACTCCTTAACACTGGGCACACTGTTGAGTGCCTGCTGTTCACAGGCTGTGTAATAGAATTAGAATATTAAGGAACTAGTTGAACATGGCCTGAGAGCCTTCAAGAGTACTGAGAGCCTTTCAAGCAGACTTTTACCCTTCATCTTTACCTTGCAAATGGACCTTTACCTTATCTAGTAATCAGGCTCTTATCACAGGGAGCGTTCACCCTGCCTTTCTAATCTGTTCTCTCCAAGTCACTACAGCACTGTTTCATGTAAACTCGGATGTAGTGACGTCCCTATCCTTGTTCTACATCTAGTCATTCAGCAGACTACACTTTTGTCCACAGCGACGGAGAACAATCAGCAACCAATCAGCATTGGAGGAGCTTTTGCACAACCCAGTTTCAGAAAACCCAACGCCTGGAGAGCGAGGAGCATTAGGAATCAGAAACACAAGGGTTAGATCCTTAGATGTGAACGCCGTAGAGCAACACCCTCTACAGAGGGCATTCCTCTAAACATCTGCTGAGACAAGTGTTCCCACCTTCTGGGTGTTGATTGTATCATTGAAGAACAGTGAACACTGACCGGGTTAGGTCAATCATCGGGTTGCATAAGATTGAGAGAGGGAGACTCTTGATTTCTTACTCACTTCACCAAATAAGTCTGTTAACCCTTCACCTTTGAACTGCTCTTCTAGCAAAACCCTGTGTTGCACAACAGTTTGGCTCTGGGTGGGGCGGTAGTGGTTATGTAAATTACCTATGCAAGGCCAAAGGTTCAGGAAATGGAGACAAACCGAGAAAGTAAACCATTTGCTTTTCCCACCATCTCGGGAGTTGGTTTTACTTCTTTTTGAAAGGAAATGTTAACGCGACACAAATAACGCAAACTGAGGTTGGTGGTATAGGTGAAAATGAAAGCTGGAACCGATATGGTAAATGTTTTTGCTCAATCGGCTCAATTCACTGCAACACCAGGTCCCCACTAAGACCAGTTCACTGTAACACCAGATCCCAGTAATGCCTGGCACACACTAGACGATTTTTCAAATGTAGAAACCGTGAGAGATCACACAGTGATAGATTAGATAAACGTGTTTGGATCGCTGTGGAGGGCAACGATTTGGCCAAAGGGTTAGGGTTACTAACTGATTCCATTAGGGTTACTAGATTCAAGATTTTTTTATTTGTCATAGACACACACGTGGGGTGTGTAGTGAAATGAAAAGTGGCAATGCTCAACGTGAATGTGCAAAAGGGCAACAGTACACAGTATTTACAGTAAAAGACAACACAATATTTAGAATAATTACAATAACTTACAGCAAGAGCTCTTGTATAAAAAACACCACGATATACAGTAAGAGCACTTTGGAAATGGAGGGAAACTATCAATTATGTGTAGTCATTACCCAAGTGTATGTGGGTGTGCATAAGAGGGGCAGTGTGTGTGTCTTGGTGGGGACCCTGGTGACGTCAAAGAGTTCACAGTCCTGATGGCCTGGGGAAAGAAACTCGGTCTCAGTCTCTCTGTTTTGGCAGCGTGACTACGGAGGCGCTTACCTGACCGCAGCAGCGGAAACAGTCCGTTGTTGGGGTGGTAAGGATCCTTCATGATCCTGCAGGCTCTGGTTCTGCACCTCCTGGTGTACAAGTCCTGCAGGGTGGGGAGTGTAGTTCCAGTAGTGCGTTCAGCTGAACGCACTACTCTCTGCAGAGCCTTCCTGTCCTTCCAGCTGTTGCCAAACCAGGCAGTGATGCTTTCTGTTGGGATGCTTTCTACAGCTCCAGAGTAGAAGGACTGAAGGATCCTCCAGGAGACTTTGAATTTCCTCAGCTGCCTGAGGTGGTAAAGGCGCTGCCTTGCCATTCTCGGTGTCAGTGTGTGTTGTCCATGTCAGATCTTCAGTGATGTGGACTCCCAGGTATTAATACCCGCTCACCCTCTCCACAGTGTTCCCATTTAATCCCCAATGGTGAGTACGTGCTCTGTTGTCTTAAAGTCCACAATCAGCTCCTTAGTTTTGGTGACATTCAGGAGGAGGCTGTTGTCTTGGCACCAGAGTGACAGATCAGCAACTTCCTCCAGGTAGGCCTTCTCGTTGTTGTTGGAGATCAGGTGTGGTGGAAAATACATGTATGAATAACTTGCATCTGAAAACAACTAGTAATGATGACTAACCATGGGTTGTTTTCTTCTTGTCTTGTCAAAGCACGTACATGATATCGCATGTACGTGCTACTCCAGAGTTGTTATTGTTATTTATCATTATTAGTGTCGGTGTTAATATTGCATTTCTGCTTAGACTTTCAAATCTATGATAAAATGTTCAGTTAACATCACGTACTGAGGGATGTTGACAAACGTCTGACAAACACTCAGTGCTCGGTTCTGATGACCATTCATTCGTCATAGGGCCCGTTTCCATCCCAGGGTCATGATAACGGAAAGAGTTCCCTTATCTCTGACAAAGGAATGCTCTGGGGACTAAGGCTTATAAGCTGGGGCATTGGTGTTTTGAATTCAGACTTCTCTCAGCAAACTCTCAGCGGAGGTGTTTGCTCTTAGAACTCTCGACAGAGCTCTGGTCTATTGTATGTGTTTCAATAAATGCTACGAAAATATATTCCTATTTGCATTGGATGACTTTATTCTAACTAGCAGGTCGTTTTGCTCAAACTATTCAAAGGTCAACGTGTGTATGCGGAAATTCCCACCACAGCAGGTTGTTGAAAAGAGGCTTCTGCGATTTGTTCATTCCATGCACCTGAAGTCATATTGCATTGCTTGGTGAGAACCTACAACAACTCTATCCTACTGAAGACTAAAGCTGCAGTAGGATTGGGGTGGGGAGCAGAATTTGCACTACAAAGTGACCAACTGCCGTATGCACATCGTGGTTGACATCTGCCCAGTTTACAGAGGCTAAGAATGACATTAATGCTGGTTAATGTTTGTACGACAGTATGACAGTAGCATCATGTGGTTAAGGTTCTTATAAGGTATTGACCAGGTGACTGTATTTCCTACAACTTTTCTACTTGTCGGAGACATTTCTGGAACAATGGGAGCTTCTCTCTGTTAGTCACAGCTTGATGCAACACTACAGTCATCAAATAAGCCACTGCAGCCTCCACGACGTAGACTTTGGCAAAGACCAGATTTTTTTTGTTTAGTTAGCACATCAAACTTTTACACAAAGGGCCTGGAGAAAAAATATCCTGCTTTGCAAAATAAATTGCACCGTTGAACTTGCACCAAAAAAACGCTTGCAGTGCTTGTTCTTCCTGAGTAAGCGCTGCAGCAGTACCACGGTGTCATTGCTGATACTAAAAATACAATATTTGACTTGTCATTATGTCATTATTTCACTGTGAAGTTTGCGGATATTAGAACGTAATGATCTCGATGACCTTCATTGAGGTCAATGCTTCTATGCGAGTTGAATATCCGCTGTTTTTGATATGGTTCTCAACATTTGATAGTTCTGTTAGGGATGCTCCAATCGATCGGCCACCAATATAAATCGGCTGATTTTCACTCCAAATGACTCGATCGGTGGTCGCCAAATTAGCCTACTAATTTCAAGAAATTAGTAGGAACTAAATTCAAGAAAATTGGCCTCTGATTTTTGTCTTCAGAAAGAGACATGACTCTAATGCAGCTGTTGAGTTAAATACATTTTCAAGTCTGTGTCCTGTCTTTCTGTCCCCAGGTGGATGAGAGGAAGCAGTCCTATCTGAACTCGTATGACATTGTGCTACTGAAGGATGAAACTATGGAAGTTCCCAACGCCATACTGGATTTCCTCATTGCCGACAAGTGAACTAGAAAAGACATCACCCGCTTCATTACCTGAGATGGAGGTATGGAATATGTTGAAGAAAAAAAGTAACAGTGTTTTTGTTTCAATATTAAAATTTGAAGACTCAAAATGTGAAGTTTTTAACAGTTAAGTTGATTGCCACACCTTGTCTGGAGCGTTTGTAATTTTCCTTGGTGTTACAGCAGCTCCACGATGGACACTTTAACAACTGTATTTTACTGAAAATGTGTGGAGACATCTGCCAGGTGTGTGGAAAATCACTGTACTGTGTTGACATTTTTCTCTCTAGGCCTACTTATTTTCACTGACAGAAGATGCAGAGTAGAGAGTCTTTATTATGTTATTATGTTTATAGATTTATGTTGATTTCTTTTGTTTTTATTCTCTCATGTCATAAGGATAAAGGGAAATAAGTTCAAGAGCAGAAGAAAAAGCAATATGTTGTTTTGATGGCCATTTTTACATTCCTTCATGTAGTTTTTCACTCGTTAATATAATTAAACAGTATGACAATATAGTCTGTGTACTTGTAGTTTGCGGTTTGTTTTCTACCAACAATAACTAATGTATTACTACAACAGTGCCATCAAGTGGCGAAATAAGGCATCTGTACAGAAGTGGAACCAGTTTATCGTCGATATTTGGTGCTCAAATGTTCTCATGGATCGGTTGTCCAAGAATCTGAAAATCCTTCTTCTAATCCTTTACATTTAGCAAGTAATTGAATAGGTAAACATCATACCAGAATGTATGATTTTTCTTTATATTCCATTGTTATATGTTTCATCTGTTCTGATGCATAACTGTTGAAATAAAATATGCTTATTGTCAAATATGTGGATTGTCAGAACATTTTATGAAAAATATTTAGAAGTCTGCTTTTAGTATTTGCAATTATAGTTCAGTTAAAGGTTGCATTTGTTTTACTTTTTATTATAAATATGCTGTTGATGGCTGAAGATGGCTGTTTTATTACAAGATATGGTTCACAACAAAGAGCACCTTTATAATAACATTTATGGTATTGCACATATAATATAGTCCTAAAACTAATTGGGCTGAACCTGATGCCAGACAATGGGAAAGCATGTCCTAAACACAAGCCTTTACAAGCCTTTTATTTGAAGATGTTCATGTTAGAATGGGCCCAGCCCAAATGGTTCATAAGGCATTTAAGGGAGTATTCTTGAGGAAACGTGTCTTTACTGCATAGTATCATATTTTGTTTCACATTTTGGAATGTTCTTTTTTAAGGCTACCAACCGAAAAAAAAAAAAAAACCGCCATAAATACTGATTGCATAATAATTACCAGTGCTGTTGTATAGCTTTTCAGCTATGATGAGAAAAACAGGTTTTTATAAAGGTAGATAATTTTACATACGCTCAGATCTTTACAACTCCTCGTGTCGGGCCTTGTCCGAGTCCTCCTCCACCTTTAGTTTCAGTTCATCCAAAACAATCTTCCCGTCCTTATCGCGGTCCTGGTTGTCGAACATGTCCTTGATGATGACACTGGCATCGATCCCTGGCCGCAGGCGGCCCTTCTCCTCTCTCACCTGAATCATGATGAAGGCGGAGAACTGGAGACGAAGACAAGAAACAAAATGGAGCTGTGTGTTATTCCATCATCATGAATTTAGCAAAGTTAAGCTGAGTTTCAAGAAATACTTGGACAGACCAGAGTAGCCAATTGGAAAACAAGGTTAGTATATACACCGATCAGCCACAACATTAGAACCTCTGGTGAAGTGAATAACATGGATCATCTCATTACAATGGCACCTGTCAAGGATGGGATATATTAGGCAGCACATGAGCAGTCAGTTCTTGAAGTTGATGTGTTGGAAGGATCTGGGTGACTGACAAGGGCCAAATTGTGATGGCTAGACGACTGGGTCAGAGCATCTCCAAAATGGCAGGTCTTGTGAGGTGTTCCCGGTATGCAGTGGTAAGTACCTACCAAAAGTGGTCCAAGGAAGGACAACCAGTGAACCAGCGACAGGGTCATGGGTGCCCAATGCTCATTGATGCACTTGGGGAGCGAAGGCTAGCCCGCCTGGTCCGATCCCACAGAAGAACTAATGCTGGCTATGATAGCCGATGCTGACCCCTTTCCATTGCCAAAAGCGCCTACAATGGGCACGTGAGCATCAGAACTGGATCATGGAGCAGTGGAAGAAGGTGGCCTGGTCTGATGAATCACGTTTTCTTTTACATCCTGTGTATGGCCGGGTGCATGTGCATTGTTTACCTGGGGAAGGGATGGCACCAGGCAGTGTCTATTCCCTGAAGGCAGTGGCCTCTTTCAGCAGGACAATGCGAGCTGCCACACTGAAAAAATTGTTCAGGAATGGTTTGAGGAATATGACTGTGGAGGTGAGGGGGGTGTGGCTTGGTATTGGGTTGTAAACAAGGGGGCGAGGCGGCTAAATCCTGGGATCGACGCAGCTGTGGGTGGTGAGCATAATTAACTTACCTGTATAAATACTGATGTATACCTGTTTGATTTCAGTTATTGCTAGCGGGTTAGTTGGGCACTCGGTGTCCCGATCTTTTAGCATTAAAAGATCGTCTGGCAAACTTCACTCCACGTCTTCTTGGTCCTTCATTCACCCTGGGCGTGAATGCAAGACCTTCACCATGACAAAGAGTTCAAGGTGTTGACTTGGCCTCCAAATTCCCCAGATCTCAATCTAATCGAGCATCTGTGAGATGTGCTGGAACAACAAGTTCGATCCATGGAGGCCCCATCTCGCAACTTACAGGACTTAAAGGATCTGCTGCTAACGTCTTGGTGCCAGATCCCACAGGACACCTTCAGAGGTCTTGTGTAGTCCATGCCTCGACGGGTCAGAGCTGTTTTGGCAGCACTAGGGGGATCTATACAATATTAGGCAGGTGGTTTTAATGTTGTGGCTAATTAGTATGTATATTTTTTGTAATTAGTGGTAATAGTATACGTATTTTGCAATTTAATGGAGATTTTGCTAGCATGTTGCTCATCATGGCTCATTTGACATATCAAATAGTTGTTTCACTACTCCTACCTCCTCCAACGGGACCTCATGGTCTCCGTTGAGGTCCATGGCAGGGAAGAGGGGGTCGGGGCCTTCTCCCAGCCACACAAACATGTAGCCCTCGGGCACGCCCTTGCTCAGACTCAACAGCTCCAGCTCAAAGAACAGCACTGCACTTTTAGGAACACCTGAGGCTGGGGAGGAGGGAGGGAGGGGTGGAGGGAGAGAGAGTGAAACAATACAGAGCATTTAGTCATTTCTGGAGACGCTTTTATCCAATGTGACTTCAGATACATGTCATTAAGGAGCAGGTAGGGGTTAGGGGTCAAACCTAATCTATAGTCGCTGTGCGCAAACTGCTGCCGTGAACCAAAAATTACGACATCATGGCCCTCGCGCACAGTTCATATGCCGATTTGTCGCATATCTCTGAAATGTTGAAGCTCTGCAAGCAGAGTGTGCGAACTGCCCGTCCACAGCAACGTTACAGCAAAATGAGTATAAATGCCATGGCCGTGCATGGACTGTCCACGCACTTCGCATCAATACTGTGACTATAAATTCAGCTTTAGGCATCTTGCTCAAACCTATAGGTAGACTGAACCCAGATCCTTTAGAGTGTAAGGATAGCTACTGGTATACTGTGGACATTGGGGTGGGAATCGAACCCAGTACATTTCGGCTGGGAGTAAAACATTCAAGGCTGCACACATTTTCCTGTGAATATGTAAATATGTAAAAAAAATAAATGTGATTTTGTACTGACCTCCATTTTCACCGTGACCCCAATGAGGGGGGACGACGACCTCCCTCTTCTCGCCCACACACATGCCCTTCAGGCCGTCGTCCAGCCCCTGTATCACCTTATTGGCCCCCAGAGTTGTGATGGGGGCCGAGTCATAATGGTCCCTAGTGAAGAGATGGGCAAAGGGATGCATTTACAACCTTTCGTTCTTCTGTATTAACTGACTATCAGAAAGCAATTGCTAGCTGATGTCTTGGAATTTCAGCATTACAACTACACACATCTATTATAAGCACTGCTGTTGAGGAAATTAAGCTGGACATAGATAAGACAGGCGAGGAATCAAGCGATGATTTTTACATGCATAAAATACGCAGAGGGTGCGGTGTGGCGGAGCAAACAGCAGGGGGAGCTCACGAGGAGTAGAGTAAGGTGCCGTCCATCAGGGAGCAGTTGTAGCGGTACTGAATCACATCGTCTACTTCGCTGGTCTTGTTGCACTCCTGGGGCTTGTGGGTCACCTTGATCTCGATTGGGTCGTTTGGGTTGTGGAAGTCAATGACATGAATGTCAAAGACCAGCACCGCGGAGCCGGGAATGAGATCGCCTGCAGCGTAATAGAATTGTATTTTTTTTTGTATGCAACAATAATGTCATGACAAGGAAAACTCAGACCTTATACATTCTACATTTTACAGGTACACCTCATCTCTAGGGATCCATTCATATGCATATTGCATAAGACAGTGGTTTTCAAACTACGGGTCGCGACTTGCGACAATGTTAATGATCTTTACTGTACAAAATAGCTGGTGGGTCCTGGGTGAAAAAATACATAGGGACGCGTTTCCATTACACAACAGACCCGTGAAGAGGGCCGTGAAAGTAGGAGGAGTTACTTAATATTATTATTAAGCGGAGTAGCGTCAAAATGCTGCGGAGACATGCGTTTCCCGATATCGATGTACCCAATGTACACACACACACACGTAAGTTACATTCGGGAAACAGCTCGGTAGCTTAACGGAGATTTCACGACACACGTAGCGCTAAAGTACATTCGGGAAAATCAGCCAAGAGCTGCAGATCAGTTCATGGATCATGTTCTCCCCGGGATGACGACGGACGTTGACCGGCCGATCAGCTCAGGAGTCGGGCTGCTGGCAGCTGAGATGACCACTGCTCTCACCCGACTGGCGGCTCATCGCGTCCGAAAACGTCGGAGCAAATTTCCCAAAAAGTGTTATTTGGATAAACTGAGCACATATTCTGAATCTACATGGTTACTTTCTCGCCTGAAAAAATATTAAAACTTAATAAAGTGACATATTAACAGCCCCTAGAGCGGACATTACAACAGTTTGCAGCCTGCGGTTTCGAAAGCAGCCGAACGCGCTCTCTCTCATGGGATGACGTATTTGTGACCAATCAGCGTCTACTCATTTGCATAACGGCACGGGTCGGACCCCTTGGTTCCTGGTCGCAAAGGGTAGCTAAAATCGGCACGGGTACTGCGGCCCGGTACGGGTCGGGTGGCAGTGGAAACACGAAAAGCACGG
>OMKN01015043.1:0-10397 GCA_900302345.1 Melanonus zugmayeri
GACATACGACGAGAGAGGAAGGGGGTGGAAGGTTGGGTGAAATGTGCTTGGGTCACCTTCTCATCAATCAGGTCCAGAAAACAATCTGGGAGCTGCCAATACTAGCAGCACAGAGTGGTCTTACCAAGCCATGCACACGTCTACACATGAACCGCCTGGGAATTATCGGAATTGTGGGGAGGCCCTACCTGTGCCAGGGCACCCTTAGGTGCTGTGAATGCGTCAGAGTTGAGATTGATTTGCAGAGGTGCCATTAAAGAGAGTACATCATTATGAGCCAATCATAATCCTCAGAGATGGAACTGTAGGGTTTGCTAAACCGGACCGCTGAGCTGTCGAGCAGATCCTTCAGTGAATTATTTCCTGTGGGACAGGAAGGTGTTGTTGAAGCATGACTAATGGAGCTTGGCTTCCTTCCTGTCGTGTCTTTCTGCCCCGACACAGGCAAGCATAGCAGCCCTGCCTGCTTTCAGTTGAAGGGGCAGTTATATGAGATTCAGTAATAGGCCGATGGAGCGCTACACTAGCACCAATTTGTCTGTTTCTAAAGGCCATGATGTTCCATTGTTTAATGGTTTGGGGAGCGGGGAACGCGATGAAGTTGTGTGAGATGACGTAAAGGCGAACACTGTTCCCTCCCTTTTGATGTGGTTCTGAGATCTTCCAAGCTACCGTCCACCAGCCCTCTGAACTAGCTGCCTGTTGGCCTTTCAGTGTTCGCTCATAATTCATGCTGTGTTTCTGTTGTTGAGTGAAAGCAGTAAGTGAGGCCATTGTGCAAACCAGATACACCATGGTAGAAGTGTGTTATGTCCAAAATATTGTATCACATCAATGGGATGTGTGTATATGATGTGTAAACCGAGGGACATAACCTTGGTTTGAACATTATTGGGTTGAAATTCATACAACTTGAGAATAGCCGTCTTTATTTCTTGTTCTTGTGTTTTATTGTGTGAAAACATTTTATTTTAAAGAATATTTTTTCTTATCCCCCAGTTAGATTATTGTTATCACCCCACTATTGTTATTGGGGTGGGGTTGTAAGCCCTATATTATCCACACACACACACACACACACACTCACACACACACCCATCTTCTTTTATTGTCCAATAAAAAGAAAAAATATGAGGGAAAGCAATAGGTACACGGCGCAGGAATGTCCAGTATAGTGAGACACCGAGTAAAATGCATGCCCACAATCCATCTGTTACAGCCAATAGGGTCACACGGATTCATTCGTCATCCCCCATCATGCCGCCATCAAGGGAAGTCCTATCTCCAGTCTGATGAGGATGGAGATAGAACCACTGAAACAAACAGTGAACCAGTGTCCATCCAGGTCCCAGGTTCAGGTACTGCAGCCAGGAGTCGAACCAGGACTCCACATGACAAGTCTGTAGCAAGTCCTGGCTTCAACTGTTGATCTCATTTCACTTGGGTTAACCAGAGAATGAGGCTTCACTGCTGGTATATGCAACTCAAGTGGCAGGACACAACACCCATCAAACGTCAATGGACCACAAAAATATGAGTAGGATTTTAAAGATTATGTTTGACAATGGACTGAATGGAGTCTTGGTCTGTGGACCAGCAGGACCGAGTGACACTGTGGGTGGGTCTCTGATCAGGGAGCTGCCGCTGGGTCCTGCTGGGTCCATCAAGGCACTGAGTTCTGGTCCTGCAGCGTCATGGGCTGCCGTCACTGTAGGACTCCTGGAGCCTTCACTGGGTTCCTGCTCACACTAGAGTAGATGTTTTCAGTTTGTCTACTGACCTCCTTCAGATACCAAGCAGACATCCATCCCTCTCAGTTTACTAACAACATATGGCACTGGTTCTTCTTCAAGGTCCCCTGTGATACACATGTTATACATACTTGTTTACAATGGTTAAAGACCAGTACGACCAGTGAAAACAAAAACACCACATGACAATCCAGGTGAACAAACTCAGAAACAGAAAGGCTCCTCTCTCAAATGGGACATTATCCTGAAGCCAGTGTTACTATTATACTATTTAGTAATTTACCAAACATTTTTATCTAAAGCTGAAATCAGATACATCTCATCAAGGAGTAGGTAGGAGTTAGGCATCTTGCTCAAGGATAGGCTAGAGAATACTGAGGATCAAACCGAGAACCTTTTGGTAAGGAGTCAAATACCTTAGCCACTAGACTATCCTGCCCCATTACAGGAGGTCGTCCATCCACAGTGTAATTTACAGAAGTTCCTTGGATGACCTCCATTCTGCCGTGAATTTTGTAATTACCCCCGTTGTTTTAAATAATATTAAACATATTGAAAGTGATGGAGCTGTGAAGTGAAACAAACGTAATTTCAATTTTTTTATTTAGTTTATATGACTAAAACATAACATAGAAAGGATGGAAATATACAACTAACCAGGGTTGCTGTTTTGGTTCTACTGGAATGATGGATTTTAAATGTACTTATACATACATACACATACACTTTCCTTTAATTCATATTTAATATTTTTCAAACACCACTCAGCTGCGGCTGTAATTATTTTCCTTTCCAATCCAACTCTCTTCTTTCCATGGTTTGTTTGGGAAACCATAAGGCAGAAGAAACATTTGATCTTTGATGTGGAGCAGTACATTCTCCAGAGCAGATACAGAGGATAATCAATTTGAGGTGAGTGCACACAGCGCCAACAATTGTTTGTGGGATTCCACAGCACCGTGGTATCATGAAACAAACAAGCCATAAATCAGTGTAGATTGGACAGTGTGGTCGTGGCAGTCGCTGTAGCGAACCGACTTACACACACACATATACACACGCACACATAAACGCACGCATGCATGTACACACACACACACACACACACACACACGCATGAATGCACACACACACACAACAGTCCCAACAGCACTGTGGTGAAATGGAACAAAAACACAAACTAACATACAGATGAATACATAGAAGGAATGACGTGACTGATGAATGATCATTGTTTGAGACATTGAACTATTGCTAGGTCCAGAGGGTCATGTGAATGAATGCTATAGATCTGTTGGCATTCTATGAGCCCCCCCAACATTTAGTCTGTTGGGCTAATCATTGACCAATGGGTTGTGTTAATAATATTACCTCTGAGACGGAGAGGAATATCTATTCCAATAATAATAACATTGGAATAGATAGCTTAAAGCTGTTACGGTTGGGTGGATAATTTACACATTTTGTGTTTTTTTAGTTTTTTAAGTCAAATATTTGTAGCAAGTCAAGAGCGATAAAAAACAACTTTTAAATCAAAAGAAAGAAAAGTGTCACTGACTGGGACCTAACAGAAAAATACAAAGTACATACACACAAAACAGTTCACTCAGTTGACCCAACATGTTACAAAAGGTGACATGGGGATACCTGTGTAACTACTAAAGACAAAATACATACAAATACAAAATAAAAGTAACGCGATACCATTTATGATAATATAATATGAAATAATAAATGACTGAAATGGGAAAATACAAAACTATAAACTGAGCTTTTGTGAAGAGAAAACTAAAGGCGTTCTCTCTTCTAGAAAGGCAATTTAGTACAGGAATGTCCGTCTAAAGCATCCACGGCCCTGAAAGGAAAAATTCATCTTTGTCACAAAACACTGGAATGTTGACTAAATGTTGGTGAGGAGTGATACACATTATTCCATTAAAAGACCTTGAATACACCGTGTCCTCAGTATGCAAAGACTAGAAAGAAATGCTTGCTGTTAAAGTGCAATTTTAAGGTTTCTTCCTCTTGTAAACACGCTATCGCACGCAGTGTCCTCTTCAATAGGTAAGGACGAGGCACGTGTCCTTCCAGTGGTCGTGTGGCCTCTGTGAACCACACCAAGGGCATCTGGGGCTGTCTATTTGAATAGGTCGGGCTGATTATTTTGATAGATAAAGTGAAGCTCATTTGTATTCTGAGATGAGCGGGGAGAGAGAGAGAGAGAGAAGTAAGTGCATCACCGTCTGGCGGGTCCAATACTTGCAAATGAAAACAACCCGTAGGTCACATCAATATTCTGTCAAAGATAATATTGTAAAATGGTGTACCAAAACCATTCAAGTCCTTAAGAGCAGTTATCCCCTTAACGGTACGATAAAGGACCTTAGTCAAGTACTGGAAATAAAACTTGCTTCCCACTAATCTCATTGGTTTGCACATTCACTGATTCACTTTTTCTTTTTTGACCTTTGGTAAAGGCGTTTTGTTTGGTATTTAGAAATCTAGATTTTGGTTCAACATTTGGGAAAATTGCTAATTCGCACATCATTCTGAACGTATTCAAGCAACACATTTTTCGATCGTTATTACTACCAGTATTAATACTATTACTAATATCACTTTTATGACTACTGCTACTATCATTATGATCACTACAATGATTATTAGGGTAGGAGAGGGTGATATCGTGCCTGGCTACACTTCGTGCCGAATAGGAGGGAATCCATTCGACAAGGTTATTTAACACACCCACACACACACACTCGCACACTCACAGACTCTCTCTCTCTTTCTCTCTCTCTCACACACACACATACACACATTGAACTCCCTCTCAGACACACACACACATACACACACACACTCACAGAATCTCCTACTCAGACTCACACAAAGACACACACACACACAAGGTTAAAAGCTTGCCCGTCTTATATAAAGTTTACCATCCAAAGGTCACTGTTCACACAAACCACACAACGCTCCTTCCATTATCACTGTGTTCAGGCAACTGCTGTCCTTGCCGCTAGCACTCTGCTCAGCACAAACAGCCAGTACACTCCCCTCCCATCACATTGTATGTACTGGTATGTATATATGTATAAGTATGTGTATATGAGTTATTATTGCAGGACAACCGATGAACAGGCGGTTGATTCGTGCAGTACGGCAAGGAAGGCAGCTTCCTATGACAATTCAATTAGCCGGCCGCCGCCTCAGCAACGCCAAACACATGACCTTTGTCGATGGGCACGGCCGCCCCCGACGGTCAACCTTAAGTGATTGCTTGCCTCCCCAGGCTTGTTATTTTTTCTTTTTTTTCCTGCTACTTCTTCACACTGAGTACTTCTGATTGCATTGATTGGCTGAAAGGACTTGAGGCTTGGGAAGGAGGGGGGGGTCTTGTTATTGTTATTTATTTTTCATCTTTTTTTCTTTTTTTTGATAGATAGCTCTTAGAGTTTTTAGACTTCAAAGTAACGGCAGTACAAAATACAGAGAATTGTTCTAGTTCAGAAGAGTGAAGCAGGTGAACGGAGAGAGCCAGTGAATACAATCAATACTGTTGTTGTTGATGGTGTTGTTGTTGTTGTTGTTGTTGTAACGTTTTCTGTTGTAACGTTTCTCGTGTGTGGGAGTTGTTACTCTTGAAAAGAAACTTAAGCGCTGTAAACGCTGTCTTCATGTGTGATTGGCCACCACTTTCCAATGGAAAGAACTCTCTCACCGATTTTGCGTCAGGATCACCACAATCACCCACACATTTTTTTATCATGGATAAAAGTTTATATATATATAAAGGTGTGTGGCCTCCGATGTCGTATTGGGGAAAAAAAGGCCAACCGAAAGAGAACCATTTGGTACAAATTAAGTAATTATAGAAATGATATAATGGTCGCATTATTTATGTCGGTAACTAGTGGCACTAGCAGGAAAAATAATAAAGTTACATAGATTAACTGAGGTAGTCATAAACTCCCTGTTATACAATATTGTGTGTTAATACAATTTCCAATTGATGCTTTTATGAATTAAACCAACTGCACGGTTTTGCCACAACTAATTGCTTTGGTGTTTTGCTTTTGAGAGATGAAAACATATTGAACAAAATGAATCGCAAGGAAGTTGCAACTTACAAAATAAAATCTAAAATAAAAATAAGGAACTATGCCAATTCAATGTATAATGAAGAATGACCCTACTGTAGAAATGATGAGGTCAGAGGCGAAGGAAAGCCTTGCTGTGTCACATGACCTCAACTGTCACAGTTGCCATGGGTTTCCCACCAATCAGACGGACGTATTCTGTTCCAATGAGCTGACAAGTCTTTGGAACAAACTGCTTTTCAGTTGAACAACTGTTTTCGGGAGTAACATAATGAATACTTAACCATTTGAAATGCACTCTATGTGGCTGATGAATGGTAACAAACTAATAAGAAAGGCCCTTGGTACACACTGAGCATTTTGGATGAAATAGCTCAATTTAAACACACACACAAAAGTAGCCTGAATGAGGTTCTTGTTGAGGTAGTGAATACATTATATAACTTACATTACAGCCAATCGATTATTTTATGGATTTCAGAGATATGCGACAGATGACATTGTTGATGCTTAGTATGGATTATATTTCATATTACAGCTAACGTTTGCAGCTTGGCACACCAGCTATAGTCTATTATTTTATCCATCCATGCTCAACTTTCAGACTCCACCGCACAGCTCACCTCCGAGTCGCCTGCTGCACACACAGAACCATCTCGGAGGTAAGAGCGATGCTGGGGCCCTAATTGTGTCTTGGAGCTACGGCGCGGCGGCTCATCTCTGGAGATCTCATTAGAAGATCCACCGGCTTCTCAGGCACGTAGATGCCTGCTTTTGCCCTCTCATTCTCCTGCCCATTCAGCATATCTCTCTCTCTTTCTCTCTCTCTCTTTCGCTCTCCTGTCTCTGAAATCTTGTCCCTTTGCGCTATTGATGGGATGAAGCCATTATGGTTGATTAGGGAAACTATATGGCGCTTCTAAAGACAGACGTGCCACCGCAGAGACAAAGAGATAAAGCAGATCTGGCATTTTTATTTTTTTTATCTTGCCATAAGCTGTCAATACGCAACGTCTAATGGCTGCATGTCTGGGCTTCTGGGCGGCGAGTCAAAAGTGTGTGTTTTCAAAGTGTTAAGGAAAGTTATCCATCCGTTTGACGGATATAGCTGTTAGGCTTTCCGACGCTGGTGAGTTCTTCTCTTTCACCCCCTACTGTGGCACCATGTTATCACTGCATTTGTTTGATGCAGTGATAGCATGGTGCCTATTTCATAAGACTATTTCATCAGGCGTTATTATTATTATTATTATTTCCATGGCATATGTATTTAGCTGGATTTGGTACTATTATGGTAATATTCAACAAATATATATATATATAAACATGTATCCCTAAAGTAAAACATATAAACATATAATTTATCCCCCCTCCCCTCACACCTTCAAAATGCTATATTCCGACCGCTTTTTTGTTATTCAGATGATAGTAAAGCAGGTGTCTGTAGATATCAACATTATCGATGTATATATATATATATATATAGATACATAGGTGGTGATGTCACCCAGAGGAGAATACACGTTGCTGTCCATGTTCATATTCGCCCCTTGTGAGAGACGTGTGCAGCACATGGACGTGTTTAGCCTTGGGGTCCGTCGGCTCCATGGAAGCATCTGGAGCAACAAGCCTGGAGGACACAGAGGAAGAGGAGGAGTCTGGTGTCTTCGCTGAGGTTGTCTCTAATGTAGGCCACGTTTCAAAAACACGAGGGAGAAGTGTGTGTGATAACGTGTTAAAGGTCCGCCCGACCCCCACCCCTTCAACAACCCTACACACACACACAATAATGCGGCCATGTGTGTCTGTATGTGTAGGTGTGTGTGTGTGTATGTGTGCGCACATGTGTGGGAGGATTTCTAAAGAGCACTAATGTTGACACATAAAGAAAAGACCCACTCACACATCGCATAAAGCTCTGTTGTTATCCCATCAAGAAAACGAGATTTTTACTACAAACTGTGGATCAGTAAAACTGAAACATGGGCTTGGGTTCCTACAGTGACAATTTGAACTGACTGTCACAGCCAGTGTTGTTGTCACCGTATGCACCCACATACACACGTGTCATTTACTGCCCGTTACCGATCTCTGTGCATGATACAGATAGACAGCTTGTCATGCTTGTGCCCTCATCACACTCCCACTCCTTAACCATGCTGTCTCTCTCTGTCTTTCTCTCACCCTCTGTATCTCTCTGTCTCTCTTTGTCTCTCTCACCCTCTCTGTCTCTCTCGTCCTCTCTCTCTCTCTCCCTTTCTTTCTCTCTCACCCTCTGTCTCTCTCTCAACCTCAATCTCCCTTTCTCTCTCTGTCTCTCACCCTCTCTCTCCCTTTCTTTTTCTCTCTCCCTCTCTCTCTCCCTCTCTCGTGTTAGGGGCAGGATAGTGTAGTGTAGTCGTGTGTCGACTCCCAGCCGAAAGGTAGTCTGGCTTTGATCCCCAACGTGTGCAGCTTAACCTTCAGACATTGAGATCAAAGCCCAACCTCCACCTTAATGACCTGTATCTGAATTCACTGTGCATCGCTTTGGATAAAAGAGTTAAAAAGCTAAAAAGTAAAAGATACCTTGAGGTGGACATGCAAAAGAAACACCAGCCGTCAAATTAAAAATTTATTTGACGGCTGGTGGAATTTGCATTGGCTTTTCTCACATGGACACCAATGTTTGCATTCAGTATATTTGGTTGGATTAGATGCTGCTGATGGCCCTGGTATTTCTCTCCCCTATGAGTTTGGTTTCGTCCTGATGTCACTGAAGTCCCTACAGTAGTGTAAATATTAAAGTCACCCTTGGCTCTTGGCCGCGGACCAGGTGTGAAGAGGACTATCGACGGCATGACAATGAGGGGGACTCAGGGTCCTCCTGCCCATCAGAGGGTGTGTTGTCCTTGCCCACCCAGGACCCCTCTCCCCCTGTCCCCACCACCATCACCACCCAGTCCATCAGTCAGTGTGTCAGCCTGTTATCTGCCCATGAGTGACACTGAAGCCTGTGATGCCTACTGACCTTTCCACTGCCCTGCTAGGAGATGGTTCATAGCTGCACACACACACACATAAACAAAATATTCAATAAAAACATGTTGAAAAAACATTGATTTCAGCTAAGCCACAGAAGCTCTGCAAAGAGCAGAATCCTCTATATATCTACATGCTAGCGTCATCTATATAGCTACATGCTAGCATCAGCTATATAGCTACATACTAGCGTCATCTAAATATCTACATGCTAGCGTCATCTATATAGCTATAGCTATATAGATGATGCTAGCACCATCTATATCTACACGTCTCACCACACAACAGCATGTTTCTGTTTGTGTGTGTGTGTGTGTGTCATCAACACAGCAGCTTGGTGTTTGACCACAGCCATGCACCCCTTTCCCCCCCGGGCCAGAGAGACAGTCAATCCCTGGCACGCTCATCCTAACCAATCAAGCGAGAGCATCCTCATTCCGTGCATGTGAGTCTGGGAAAACTCATATTGATAATATAATAATGTGCTAGTTAGGGCGATTTCCTGAGATGGGAGCCCTGAGATGCAGCAGCAGTGCTGGCGGTGTGTGTCTGTGTGTATGTGTGTGTGCGTATGCTTGCGTAGATGTGTGTGTGTGTGTGTAAACCTTGTCTGGCAGCAGAATGAGATATTACCCTGCGCTGCTCCAGTAGAGGACACGCAGGCTGATGCATCGTTTATGCGGGATGATTAGAGCCAGAGGAGCGTGACGTGGACAATCTTCCACCGAGCGCCGCCGGAAACCAAATTAAAAACCCTGAGCGGCGGAGCATGCAGGTGGAGGGGAGGGGCAGAGGACCTGGCTGGGCTGTCGTGGGTCTTTCCACTTCCCATTGCCTCACACCTGCACGGTATATCTGAGGACAGGGAGAGATCACACCTGGGGGCGGAGCCTCCACTGAGGGGCTGAGGTGGATAGAACACATTGTCATATTATATAGGAATAACATGTTTTGCTTAATTTATATTTCTCTTTTTTGCTATATTTGTGATGTCAAATAAATGTAAAAATAGTTATTAATCTTATCTTATAATAATGCCCTTTCCATTTGCAATAATCCATTTGTCTCACGTCAAACCTGAGAAAAATAGATCATGTAAAGAACATAAAGAAACAACCAGAGCGTTTCAGTGTTTCTTAAAGCACTGTTGGTGGTTTGGCCCAATCAGAACAAAGAAGCCGTGGGAGGCATGGAGGACGTGGGCAGAGACAGAACAATAAGAAGCAACGTGACTGCAGTCATAATAAGTTAACAGAATGACCTCGCCTTGACGTAGAACCACATGACATAACATTGACCACAAAGGTATACAATTCAAATACATTTTTGGATGGTAGATAATTTACTTTTAAAGATTCTAAAAGGGAGACATTATCATAAAAATTATTTTATTACCTTAATTGTTATCAGAGGACAGATACCAATATCAATATCATCACTTCTCTTTTATTTGATTTGATTAGATTTTTTTTTACAATATATTACTTTTATTAAACCTTTTTTATACATTGATTTATAT
>OMKN01015048.1:0-12190 GCA_900302345.1 Melanonus zugmayeri
TTCCCAACGTGGACCATTGCCTTGCACATCAGACACTTACATTACACACACACACACACACACATGCATCGTCATTGTAAATATGAGGTATACATCGACATGCCTGGGGATACTCAGCCATGCAAGCATGCATGGAACACTTTCACATGCGCAGAACTGTGTGTGTGTGTGTGTGTGTGTCTAGCGGGGTTGTGTGTGGGGGGGAGGGGGACTGCAGACCGCAATACCAACCCTTTCCTCCCAGGGGGCAGTAGCCTCCAGGTTGCAGGTCTGCTCATGAAGCACAAGCACACACGAACGTTCTCTCTAATACATTATTCAAGTACATTTTGCCCATAGTTTTACTTGACCATTACCGCAATATTTATATTTGATACAGCTTAAATGGAAATAATTTCTAAGTTATTATGAATAATTTCAGAACACATTGCTATTTTACTAAGCAGGGAGAAAAAAAACATTTTTCAGACTTTATATCTTTGTGTTTGTTTTGGAGTTCTTCTTCAGTGCCAAGTAAAGCAATGCAGCTTTTTTGTTCAGGTTTCAGGTACAAAGTTTTCAAGTTCTTTTCCACTGGGGCCATGTAGCATGGATGGGCTGTTCAGTGGATAGTCAAAAGATACTTTTGAATCTGCAAAGAGAAATGTCATATATCATGTTCCATGTCTTCATCTCAGCGATGAATTATATGGCACACAGTAACCAGCTGATTTTAATCCCACAGCCAAAAATAATGATCACATTTAGGCGTTTTCGTAAGCATTTTTGTCGTGTTCTTTCACGCAACTGTGACAATCAAACTTGTGCATTTATCCCCACCCCTTATTTACAGTATTTATTGTTGCCAGGTATTATTATATTCCTACATAGATTTCACAAGCCAAAGTAATACAAAAAAGAAATACACAATTGTAACTATAGGCAGCAAGGTGATTTGTGTTCAGGAAAGGACGCGCCGATGTAACCGGGGACGACCCCACACAAGCTACTGTACCACTCAGTCATTCCACTGACCATGGGGACGTCTGCCTGTCTGCCTGTAGCAGGGTCTGGTGGTGAAAACGGTGAATGACTATGCTAATGTCAATGACGGCTTGAGGTTGTTTTGTTTTTTGAATGGCGTAGGATGTAAGGAGAAACGTGACGTTATTTGGCATTGTACTAAATCCATAACCAGTGAACAGGGTTGCACACAATGGATACGCCACATGGGCATTATTTTATCCAAGTGCTGAAATACACATTGGTCAGGTATTTTTATTTATGTTTTGTATCTATTACAGTGATACCATCAGAGTCTTAATGCTCAGCAACATAGTCCGTATGTTATTATTATATTGTTCTTTTTTTCTCTCGCAGTGTAATGCAACTGTAATGCAATCGCCTCCTGTTTGATCAATGTGATCAATGTGCTCATATTTATTGTGTTTATTTGCTGCCTCGTCTGAGCTACTTTTCACCCTGTTATGGCTTTTCGGTTTGTTTGTTTTTTTAATGGTAATCAGTGGTTTCTAGCTCTACCTTTTTGGAAGTAAACTTCCAACTTGTATTTTCAAACCACTGTGAACAGTTGGATCAATCACTGCACTGAAATGTAATATTTAAGGAGTACTGCATTACAGCAGTAGAGGATCCGGGGACCATATCGCCATAGTAACCTTACACATTCGTAGTTCCATGTAATGCACAAGCGCATATGCAACAGAATGTGGGACGTACAGTATATAGGAAGTGTAATTGTGTGCACAGTAAGACGGCAGCGATGCTCGGTGTTGTCAAAGAGATTGGGAACTCTGGGAGGGTCCATATTGGCTACATCATACAGTTTATGAGAACTAAGAACAATGGTGGTGCAGGGGGCATGGGAGAGTGTTGGGGGGGCAAGGGGGCTATGAATGTATGAATGTCTGGACCAAGTCCTGGCCCTCTGGTTTCTGTTGAAATGATTTCCCATCATTTTGTCATAATTTTAGGTCTACTTTCTCTTTGACAATGCTTTTGTTTTTCTGTGGTGTACTGTTCTTTTTTTGTTTTTTGATTTTGTTTTTCGAAATAGGAAAGTACATTTAGAGTGTTATTGGGGACCTACCTCTGATTTTGAAAGCTTATGTTACTGTAAGCTCTACCAATTCTGAAATGTACTATATCTATGTGGGCACAGCGCAATGGATGTGATGGAAGGTACCGTGTTGATTCTCTGGTGGTCTGCATGTATGCAGCCTGTAAGGGGAGTCCCCTGTTTGACTTGAGATGTTGCACCCACCTCATCACCTCTTAAACTTGATATCGCTCTCATTGCCAGTGAGATAATGGTATATAAAACTGGCACATTTTCTGTGCGGTTTTGTAGGTTACAAAATGTGTTGTTTGAAACATTAAAATGATGTAATAAAAATCACTAAAGAATGAAACCTCAATTGGCTACTTTTTGGTTAAATATGATTTTCTCACACACAACTCACGTTACACATTGAATTATTCTTTTCAAAATCTGCTGAGGAACAGATTTTATTGACTACGTTGATGCCATGAAATTCGTTTTAACGCCATATGCTCTCTCTCTCTCGTTCACCGTTAAAACTCTATGGCCCCAACTGTCGCGTCGTGCTGACCTCTGACCCCAGAATCCACGCAGCCTCACAGCTGACGGGAAGCAAACGCATCTCGACTCCACTCATTTTTTGTTTATGCCGTTTTAACAAATCCTGTATCGGTCTAATGCGATTCATCTGTCACTATAGTCAGCCGTTAAAATACATATACAGTATATATACATATAGATGCATCTCAATCCGCTGCCCCCTATACTGTGTCCATGCAGTGCAGGATCAGTGGCTTTAGTGGAGGAGCGTGAACCTGGGTGTGCTGCAAGCTTCGGGTGTCTTCTCAGCTCTCTCCGGCTTTGACGCCCATCATGTCAAACGGTGCCCCCCCCATGCTCTCCGCTTTGATCCTGGTGCCTCGTCCGCTCCAATTTTACTGTCTCCCCCGACACTCACACCTTGAGACCTGGGTGTGAACGACCGCAGACCCCCCGCGGGTGCCGCGCCGCTCTCTCACCCTGCGTATTAGTTATTTCTGCAGAAGGGTTAAAGATTAGTCGGTGAACTTGATTTGACCAAATAGAGGAACCTCGTCCCATGGGATTGACTACTTGCAATAGAAAGAGTTTCCACGTTCAAAGTCTAGTCTGTTGGTTGTCAACAATGTCATCAATGCGGCTTTTTTAACAGCGCTCTTCCTATCGCAAAAGTGTGATCTGTGACAGCTTTGTGAATGATAATACTTCATGTAGGCTTTATGTAGGTCTATGCATTCGGCAATTGAGTCTGCGGACTCGAGGCAACGCGTTGTTATGTGCGTCTCGCCTCGTGTTACTGTCCCGCCGGGGTGGGCTGCACGGAGACGTCCAGACAGGATCTAACGGCCCTTTGATGCGGATGTTATTTGCATCGGAGGTGTGAGCGGTAACCCCGACCGGGACAGAGGGTGTGACATCATCACAGCAGACCTCCACGCAGAGTTCTTTCATGTGCGCACACCGTGCACCCTAGTGCGCATGACAATGATACGGGCCGGACGTACCGAGGTGTACTAGGGCCTGTACCGCTCCTTCCGTACAACGGAAGGATGTGGCCAGTCGTTTTAATACATCTCCAAACGATGTGGTGGAGCCCATAACTCCAGATGCTAAATTGCTGAAGTGATCATGTGACACAGGCCTACATAGCGTCCATATGTCCAACCCACGTTCACATCTGTGGTTCCGTGGCTTTCAAAGTGGGCTCAACATTAACATAGGAGGAAAACCATCATGGGCTTGTGAACAGCTTACGAACATATTGGACAACTGTTGTTTAATACTTATTTATTCTTTTATTTATGAGATTCAGACATTGTATTATACCAAAAGCTTTCTAAACATCATTACATCATCAAATCTGAGGGAGGCTAGGCCAGAAAACAAACTACACGCCTTTTGTGTGACATACATTTGGAATAGGCTAATACAACAAATAATTATATTAATCGCAGAAAAATGCCGAACGTGTCGGTTTCTAAAAGAGCTTTGTCCTCACACGCGTCCTTATTTATTATACACTCCGTTATATACAACGATGGGTCATCCCTCCAGACGGTTTCTCTTTTTTATCTCCCGTTCTCCGTCTGTAGCGGTAAGTGAATCTCCGATCTGAAGGGTGAAAGAAAGTCTCAACCTTGTTGTCAGGTTAAACTCCGAGCGATACGAACAGGGCCTACACACATCCGAGCCCCGTGCCACGACGACCTCCACGCAACGCCCCCCTCTCTCTACCACGGCCTCCACATGGATTGAGAATAGGGGACGGTGGTGGTGGTGGTGGTGGTGGAGGCCTCGTGGGGGTCCAGGTCCAGCTGCTCCCCGGAGCTCTGGCTGTGCTCGCTGTCCGTGTTCAGGTCCAGGTCCGAACACAGGTCCTCGCTGGACGCGCTGGACGGAGCCGGGGAGAGGAGGGCCATGCCGGGTATACTCCTCCCTCCGCCCGCGTTATTCTGCCAAGTGCTGCCGTTGTGACCGCTAGTGGTCGTCGTCGTAGCGGTTGTTGTTGTGGTCGTCGTGTCTGTTATTAAATCCATGAGCACGTCCTGGAAGTGGTCCTCGTTCAGGGGCATGCACTCCAGCAGATGGTTGAGGAGCTCCGCCGCCACCGTCGCGTCGATGCCCGGACAGCTGGACACGAACATGTGGACCTCGTGCATGCACTGCACGTACCCGGCGGCGAACCGCTCGCTGGCTTCTCGGTTCAGCGCATCGGTCTCTATGGTGGAAAGACAAAGAGGAAAAACTTAGTATAATTTCCTGTTTTCAGTATTGCACGGTTGGTGTTTCGTCAGTCTTATTTGTTTGTAGTCATCGGAGGGCGTCGGTGATGGAGAGTCCACTGACCTTGCGTTCGATTCTGCAGGATGTCCTCCACCTTTTTCACTGTCATCTCCAGAACCTCTGCGTTCTCCATCTTGGACTGAAACTTTAAAAAAAGAGAACATTGGTACAGTGTGATTAGAATCAAATGTAGTCAGAAGTGAATGTGTTGCGTTCACTCTTGTTCAGCAGTCACAGGTGAGCGCGTAATAAACCAGGGGCTCCTCACGTCGGTGTCCGCCAGCAGGTTCCGAAGCTCTTGCAAACTCTCATTGATGCGAGCACGTCTCTTCTTTTCCACCAAGGGCTTTCTTGTCTGTAAGAACGTGAAATGTGGGAAATGTTTAAAACGTGAAATGTTTAAAAATAAAAATAAAAATAAGCGTGTGACAGCGATGTCCCTAGAAGCGGGTGCAGAAAGTACCATGATGCGTTGCTTATGATGGCTCGTTTCGCCAGACATGTCCTACCTTTCTGTCTCCTCTCTGTATCCCGTAGTAATCATCATCCTCCTCCATATCAAGTTCGTTTCTGCTGGGTCGAGCCGAAGGGGCCATATTGGTTGCCCGAACTGTGCAAAAAGATCGCAATTCGGTAAGATATCCCAGTGCTGTAGGTTCCTCCCGAGACTTCAGTGACGGGCAGCTGGCAAATGGAAACCGGTCTGAGAGAATCAATAAACGACAGGCGAGGCGACCTGTGTTTATTGTGCGATCCTAGCGAGACGGGCTGCTCGGGCGGCCCCGAGTAACTGTAGTTAGTATTTATAGGGGCTTATTAGCATGTGAATGAGGGTCTGGCTGCTCCTGCTCGCGAACAACGGAGCGCACATCGCTGCAGCCAATAAGCGCGCAGCCCTTTGTCTGTCCGCCCGGGGACCGCGGAGTGGCTCTAATACTTTATCTTCTGGTTGAGGGGACCGAACGCTCCGATTTTTCCTCGTTTGTAACACGTTTGGGAGGCTCTGATCGTGTACATGTGTTACATTTATTACATGTATTAAATTGATCGCAGAGACTGTATGTATTGTAGGCTATTCAACATTTCAACCGACTGGCCAATACATCACCAAGTGCTTATGCAAAATGTAACTGCGGCAATGTTGTTGTTTTTTCGACTCAGTTTTCATATTTGCATGACTTATTTATGTGTCTATAACTGTTCACGTTATAGCCCACGCCCCTTTCCCTTTTCATTAGAAATAGGCTATAATATGAAAATCTATAGACCTAAGACTGTCAAAAAAAATGATAGGCTTATATATATAGGCCTATATCATGTTTTGTTTTTTCCGACGTATTTTGTCCGAAGTTCTGGTGATTTACCCGCCTGCTTGGCGGATGTAACGCGATGCCTCCAGTCGGCAGCTGCTGGCGGCCCCTGACGGCCCCTTGGCCCAAAGTGAATCAGCGGGGAATTAAGAGCCCTTCTTCTCCAAAGAAAGCGACAGGTGTTGCCTGCGCCTCGTTTGTTCTCCCCGTTTTTTGTGACTTCTGATTTCTGTGGAACTGGTCCTGTAGGCCTCGCCTATAGCATATTCCGAGCAAAATGATCGCCCGTAGTTTGTTTTCATTGATAAATAATGATTATGTTTCTGATGTATTTTAATTGCTTGGAGACAATAGATTTATCAAAAAACTAAACTGCACAATCATAAAATAAATTAATGACAGCGCATGGGTGTTTAGATGCTTTTGCGCGCTATGTCTGTTCATTTGGAGTAGGCCTACATGTGCTTAGCTCTATACGTGTTTTGTTCATCGCATTGTAATGCAAATTTACCATACAATAGGACAGTGTTGTCGCTGCGTGCATTAGGTGTTCAAGGACTGCTCTGTCAGGTAGGCCTACACAAGATTAAGCACTTTATGGTGCAATTTTACGCACGCTCTTTTCGCAATTGCACTGCGTTTCCGCACAAGCCGGCGTGCATGAAGGGACAGTATGAGAATTTTGATATATGTGTGTGTGTGTGTGTGTGTATGGGGGGGGTGTTGTTGGCACCTAGCCACCGCCATCCTCTGCTCCAGATTTTTAATGGTCTCGACTGTGGAGAGAGCAGCTGCCCCGGCTCGCTTTTGTTCGTCAACTCGCTGAGGGACCAGGCGTCTGTTTCCCTCTCTTCAGTGCTGCCTGACTCCATCAGATTGGGTTATAAAGGCCCCACAATGGCGAGAACGGGGCCACGGGCACAGCTCTGGTATAGACGCGTGACCTATAAACTCCTTTACGCTTTGTTTTTGTTTTTTATTGAAACTTTAATTAAGTCATTTGTCCTTGTATGCGAATATCATGCATTAGGCTGTACAATTATTCATTTAACAAAAGCAAGTTTATTCTTATTTGTATCTCAAATATTGTAATATTAATATTAAATATTATTTAAATATTTTATGTCATATTGTATTAGGTGATCTTTTTCAGGATATATACAAATATGATTTATTTTATAACAATAAACAGCATATATTTTCGCATTAGGCCCCTGTGATAGTGTCTGTAGACTAATACTAGACTAATATATAATAGCTAATTGGAAATGTTTATTCATTTTTAAAGGTAGGGCTATTGTATATGTGATCTATTGCGTTATTTTGTGAGAACAAAACAAAAACCCTCTCATCTTCACTTCTAAATCTACCAGACCTGGTCATGAAGCATAAGCGTACTTCTTTAAATGTTCAGAATAAATTAATCTTCACAAACACAACTGCATACATGATATATTTTTATTAATATGTGTGTTAAACATACAAATGTATAAAGGAGGAAGAAAATCAAACGACAGACAAGCTCTAAAGAGACATGGTCATCTTATAATATAGAATAAATAAAGTTGTTAACACAATAAATACAAGAAAGATTAATAGGAGCCTTCTACAATGCAGGCTACAGGATATCGACTTCTGACGGGAAGTACTGGAAAAGGGTGTTGATCTAGCACACCTAGAATCATAAGTATTGGAACAAAAAGCGCCCCACACATGGTTGTCTTCAGAGTAGCATATCTATAAGATACATAACAGAGGAAGGTCTAACAACAAAATGGAGAATCGACAACATTGTCAAGTCAAGTCCACGTGTTCACCAGGGCCTCCACATCTCCAGCAGTCCCAGGTGGGGGCTGTGGTGGTTTGGGCTACATGGCAAATGCAGCGCCCTCTCCTGGGGACCCGCCATGTGGCCCCCGGCATCCCTGAGAGGTGTGCCGGGGAGCCCCGCCCCCTGGCCCGGTAGCGCGGGCGTGTCTTGTCTGGAAGCGTGCTGTAGGGGGCGCTCGTCGGTGGACCTGGGCAGCGACTTCAGCAGGTGGTTGAGCAGGCGGGAGCCCAGGGTTTTGTCCATCCACTCGCAGGTCAGCAGCATGTTGTGGACCTCGTGCATGCACTGGATGTAGCCAGTGCTGTATTTCTGCTGCGCCTCGAGGCCTAACGTAGGATCTGCTGAGGAGAAACGCGGGAGTTTTTTTTTTACAAGGTTCCACAGCACCTCCTGCTGGTAACAGCAAGATCTGCATGCAGTGCATTCTTTTTTTACCCGTTATGCTTTCATGCAACCAACGTGGTGGTAGAACTGCTCAGAAAATTGATTTCTATTCAATTGTAAAATAAATTGTGTTTAATAATGATACAATTGTTAATTTGAGAATACATGGTTAATCAGGCTCTTAGGACGACTGTCTATTGCCCTCTACTGCCCAAAAGTAATCATTGACACTTGTTGCATGTATCAATAGTCTGTCCAACTCGAGCCGAGTTAAGTCTCTTACCATTAAGTTTATGACTCTGGATGTTCTGCAGGTGTTTCACAGTCATCTCTAGGATATCCGCTTTCTCAAGTTTGGATTGCTGTTAGAGAATAAAAAGCTACAGTTAGTAACCTATTCGGCGGTATCCCAATAGTTGGCATTAGGCTACAAATTAAAACATACTTACATCTAGTCTAAACGCTCCAATCACCGTTTCTTTCAGTTGATCCAAACAATTGTTTATCCTCTCTCTCCTTTTCCTTTCAATCAGTGGCTTCCTTAACTGCATGAAGAAAAAAAACACCGTTAGCACTGCAGCAATCCCTTTGCGGAAAATAGGCCTACAAGGCGAGAGTATAGCGTTAGGGTATCCAAAAACCTTTAACGCGATAAAGCCAAAACGAAGGTACCTTTCTCTCCTCCTTTGCACTCGAGTGTCTCCCCACGTTATGAGCCATAGAGGAAGCGGTCATGTTTTTTCGCCACTAAGCCCGGTTGTTGCCCGACCGAATTTCAGCGCGTCTCTAAGGCCCTCCGCGCCGCGTCGCCCTCTTATTTATAGGGCACAATTAGCATGTGAATGGTCCAACTCTTTGGCTTCGGTATTTTCCCACACACTAGGGTCGCTCCCAGCGGCCCTTCTCCCATCAGTCAAGACTGACAGGTCACTGGCTCTTTTCAATAGCCGCGAAACCCAACTTGGGGAAAAGAAAAAAAGGAAAAAAACACAAACGACAGATGTCCTGCCTGAAACCATGCACCCATCCTCCATGCACCCATCCTCCACTGCAACAAAACTTTCGTTTCCTTCGCGGATTCTCTCGGAGTTGTCATTCCCAGGGAGGAACAAGAGTGTGCAATTACCGCGCTTTACTCCAGGGAGCCGTCGCCCAGTCGCTCTCAATAGGCGGAGGAAACATTAGACTTACGTGCAAAGAGGAAACCTCACAAAAAAAAACATCGCGCTCACAAAACCACGCGGACGAGAAATAGCCCAGGCCTACCTCACCGTAGTAGGCTATGAGCCATGTTCACCTGTCAGAGGGTTTAAAGGGGATTTTAGTTCAACAACACGTTGCTTTCTAAAAAAAAATATATATACAAACAATTACGAAATATAATTTTTATATATATGTCTTTATATATACCCTCATTTACGAGAGGAACTCAGAGCCCCCTATATCGACGCTACTACACACAGGGTCAACTAGAAGCCTTTGATCATCTTTGAAAATGCCGAACATCTGTTGTCGACGACAGCGCGCGGCCGAGTGAGCAGATGTCCGCGTGACCAGATGTCCCCGCGCGGCGGCGGCTCGCGCTCTACTGGGCCTCCGCGTTGAGCCACGCGACCGCCGGGCGAACGCCGGATCGTGGGAAACACAGCCAAACAATGGCCGCTATTCAAGCAAGCCTAATCACCATGAAGAGAGTAATAACCTCTAGAATAAGTGGACTGTCCAGCCGGGGAAGGAGGTTGTTAGAGCAGTCAAAAAATAAAAAAATAAATAATACAAAGAAAACGAAGAAAATAATAGCAATCATAAAAGATGACCGGTTGAGCAATGGTCTATCGACCGAACAGTAGCCTACCAGGGATTAAACATCAACTGGTAGCCTACTGTTCGACATTATCATGAAAGCCAAAAGCAAACAATTTAACAACATCACTAAAGCAACAGGTGCCTTTGTGCCTATTGTTGTGTTGGTCGAGAGTAACACCCTCTGCTTGTGATGTGAATGGGCATCGCCACAGAGACATACGTGTTCTGGGTCTTAACAACACGTGTGGGGGATGGGGCGAACACACGGGCATCTGGACACGCGACCGACATCTCGCCACACGATTTCTTAGAGAAAATCAACAGAATTTAATATTTACAATAACGCACTGCAAACTTGATAGGCCTATGACAAATGAGACCACAAAATGAATCTATCAATTAAATAATTAAGACGCAGTTTACAGGGCTGCCAAACCTTGTTATTGTAAGTTCATCTAAAACGCTTTCTAAAAAGGTTCTTACACGTCAGATCAAATTAATTCATTGCCCGTAGCGCACCAATTACATTTGCGTTTGCTCCCACAACCCCGCCCTCCTCCACATCATCATCATCTCTCTCTCTCTCTCATTGATAGTAGCCTATCTTCTATTTCTCTTTCTCTCTTTCTCTCTCTCTCTCTTTCTCTCTCTCTCTCTCTCTCTCTCTCTCTCTTTATTGACATGAAAAGGCATTGTCTGCCTGTCTGTTGTAATAACAAGGCCTACATTGTATTAATTGCATTTTGTACAGTCCTATCAAATATAATGGGAAAATAATAATTCACATAAAATGTGCCTACAGATTACAAATTGCACAAATTTGTAATCTGGTGTCCAATCTGGTGTCCAAGCTGTGTGTGTGTGTGTGTGGGGGGGGGCCCCCACACACACACACACAGCTTGGACACCTCTGTCCTAGAGACATCTGCACGGTGGACACCATAAAAGTCACAGTCACCACAGGAAGTTGCCTGAAGAGGACCCAGGAAGGCAGACACATGTCTCCACACTGCTGCTGTCTGTGTTCACAGGGGACCTTGTTTAGGAGCGGAGGACATTTGTTTTGTAGGTTCCCGGTACTGTGAAATCTACAAATAAGCATTGATTTGACACAGATGTTGTGTGCTCTTTCTAGTTCTTGCCCCGCCCCTCTCTTTCTCTGTCTGTCATGTCTCTCTTTCTCTCAAGTCAAATTTGACTTGTAGGCCTAATTGTAATTGCGTGTAGGCTATTTTAGCGCTATGACGTTGATAATCACATGGCAGGCTGTGTTGGAGGAACAGCGGGTTCAAAGGTCTGTCACGCCGCCCTGTGCAGAGACCAAACACGTCATTTAGAGAAGACGTTATTTTGATTATATTTGATATGTGAGACAATATAAACAAGAAACAGAAATCATCGTGCGGGTCTTGAATGCTCACTTCGACATGCATCACACACACACACGCACGCACGCACGCGCGCGCGCGTTATGTCTATGCGTCAGCCGGTCTATTATTGTATTATTCCGCCCTCGTGTGGACGGTGCGAACGGATCCCGTATTGTTACCGTATCGCTTTACGACCAGAGGAGGCGTCATTTCTCACCGGAATGACGACCACCTTGCTAGCATACCAGTCGGATTCAGAGAAAGAACTAGGAAACAGTGGCCACACAATTACACTACAAACAAGGGGAGGTGACGAATAAGGAAAACAAAGGAGATTTTTTTTTCTATCCTCCGGAGTACTTGATCCATATTTTGCACCCCGTCACAGAACAGACCCCGCGAGTGAACGCGCCCGCTAAGAAGGTATGTCATTGTATTCCCTGGATCAGGTATTACTGCCATTGTACTTCCACCAACACAACGCTGTACACTTGCTTTACTACTGCTAGCCGAGTGGGCTAGCCGAGCTACCCTCGGCTAGCGAGCTCGTAACGGATCCGCCAGTATAGTTCCCCCGTGTAGCCACACTCCTCCTCACACACACACACCACCTGCCCAGGTACGA
>OMKN01015049.1:0-10368 GCA_900302345.1 Melanonus zugmayeri
TATATATATATATATTTATATATATATATATATATATATATATATATATATATATATATGTTTGTATATGTAGTTTGTTGTATAGCATAGCATGAGTAATACATACATGTATATACATTTATATATACATTAGAACTATCTCGTGTAGGCAAAGCACTAATAGAATAATATATTGCAGTATTAATATAAAATATTGTAAATATAATATGTTATCCACTATTACAAAGAGGGTTGCAATTTACCTTTCTAAACACATGGCTTATAAAAAAGAAAGGAAAAAAAAAAGTGTTCGTTATTATTTGATAATGACCAATTTCTAAATATTAACATTGTGAACAAAATTATGTATTAGTCATTAATATAAGACTTACAATCACATACTAAAGCGGCATTGGCTGAGCAAAGCCCATTTTGTGAGCAAGAGTGAAAGTGAACATGCGTTGGAGTGAAAGGTATCTGGTTGGAGTCGACAAAAGACATGGAAACAGATGTTCCTGCAGGTGGACATGGAGATCAATAGGGTGTGGAGAGCAGCTAAACAGTTACCTGAGCTGAAGGAACATGTAGCAGATGTTAAACAGACTGATGCCCTGGAAGGCTGATCAATGGACAGCAGGCAGATGGAGGTAAACACGCAGAAGTAGCGGCAAGGCGCCGTTAGCTTGAAATAATGGGCAGACTCACTTGATATGCAGACGGGCGGCTGTCCGTGGTGATGGCGAACGCTTCATCGTAAGAAGAGCAGCACTAGAATAGAACTTTGGAGGAGAGTTCATCATTGAGGCAAAACTTTTTTTTCTTCAATTTTAACTATTCAATGTTATGCTAATTACAGGCTTATTGTTCTTGTCAGAGTTGGGGTTGTGTAAAAATAATTGTAACGCTGCCATCATAATTCAACTCAGGTATGTGTAGGGTGCTTTGAGGATGTTTATTAGGCCCGAGGAATGACAGATTCAGCATTTTTCTCTGGGTTAACAACTTGCCTTATTAGCAGGAGTATGAGAAACTGTCAGGATGTGAATTAACACACTATCACCTTTACCTTCCATTAGTAGCCTAAATGCCCAAATTATATCTAGAGAATTCTTATTATGTATTTTACTCTTAAAAAACAACAAAATATTATTGCATTATTAGCCGATCTGACAGATGATCATGAATATAATATATTATATCTAGTAAAAATGTAAATGTAAAATGTTATTTTCAACTGACAATACTACATTTTACCCAATATTTGATCAAAGCAAACAAATCAAACAAACCATCAATTATAATAAGCTAATTTCCCAAATTCAGGCCCATGGTATTTTGATTTATATTATTTTTCCTGATTTCCCTGACTGTCCTGTGTATAATTTTTTTCTCTCTCTTCAAAACACTCACAATGAAATACAAAAAGACAAAACAAAAAAATGATCGTGCACACACACACACACACACACACACACACACAGCGATCTCCTGACATCCCATGTCCCAGTGGCCTCGCTGTCCGAGAAGCAACTTGAACTAGGCGATAACCTGATAGACTTTATCTTGTCTTGCCTCGGTCTCGGTGAAGCCTGAAGAAGACACTTCAACTGCACGGCAACCCCCCAGAGTCCTAACCTTCCCCTCTTCCTCTTCTCGCCGGCATCCAGAGAGAGAGAGAGAGAGAGACAGAGAGACAGAGAGAGAGAGAGAGCTGGGAGCTGTCAGCGGCCTGTTGCTTATTGATGTTTCTGCATGTTTTATGTCTCTGTCCCAGATATGACGGCCCTGACACAGTGCTGATTTCAATCAGCCCCTGCCCGCATACCGCCGAGACTGACAGCTGGGGAAAGTAAGCAGTGTGAAGAAAAGAAGAATTGGCAGCAGGGATGTCATTGACTCAGATCAGGTCCAGCCTTGTCTCTGACCGGGGCTACTCCTCCCTTCTAATGAAAATGTTTCATTCACATCTCGCATCTCATGCCTCGCTCGCTATGGTGAATTCAATAGGCGAAGAAGAGGAGAGAAAAAAGAGAGACGAATAGTGAGGGAAAGAAATTCAGCTTTTGTCAGATTGGGGCGAGGCAAGGAGAGAGGATGACCCCGGAGCCAAAGGTTTTGACACTGCATCAATCCCTTTAGGGTTGAGGTCTGCCGGACCAGCTCTGCCTGAAGATTACTTGAGCACATCTGAGGGATGACTGCTCTATCTATTTCACACATTCTATGCAGAGGACAGCCTTGTATGCTTTGGATCCTGAGCTGCCCAGTAAATTAGGTCTGAGATCATTCCATGGAATGAGGGAAGCCATCCAAGGCAATTCAACTGGAGGAACCATTGACAGAGAGCTTACTGAATCCCTTAAAAAAAAGGGAGAGAGAGCGAGAGACATCTACTCCCTCCTTGTCTTCACGATACCAAGTAGAATGTACCATGGGGTAATCTCAATAAGGCTCTTTACTTGCAAATTCAAGTATATGCACACATGTACCGATAAGACGCTCCCACGCGTCTTTCTCACAGACACGTTGCTGAGGCATGATGCATATCAGTTTTATTCACGTCCGTTCGTTTCCGAAGCTATCGCTGGTCCGCGTTAATAATGTTTACTTATTACACAGCGCCGACGCTGAGATACGATAAAGTGATTAAGTTCTGATTAAGACTTTACAATATTGAGGAAAATATTTTTGTTAAATAAGTGTGTGATTCCTTCATAATATTACACACACACATAATATACACAAACATATATATAAAAATAACTATAAATATAACTAAAAATAACAAAAAAATATATACACTTGCGTGTGTGTTTGTGTGTGTGTGTGTATAAAATCGATCTATATTATATGTAATTTTTTTTGCAGAGCATATTATAGACAATTATCTCCTCCCGCAACTTAATGTAACTGGTATTTTGAGAAAAAAAAAATGTTGGTCTGAATTTAATATGGCACAATTCAATTCAAGATCCTATTGCTGGTGCAAGATAAGAATGCAATTGTTCTAGTGGCGTTTTCTTTGAGTGCATAGTCACATTTCACTTTCGGGTCTTTATAGAGTACAATTACTTTGCACATAATGAGATTCAAAAGACTAAATTAGCTGTCATTTAATTATTTCAATTTCCTTAGCCTAATAGAAGATTGTGACAGGTGTCATAGTAGCCTTTATGTTTGGCTGCTCAACATGTTATAATGGATAATTGATCCATCAAGAAGCATCATGCTATGGCAATAACTTGCTTGAGACCCACGGCACTGAACACGCAGAAAATCAAATTTAACTCTTGTGTGTTGACTAAAACACTTCCTCGCTTTGTCGCTCAAGCATGTCTCCTCCTTGACAGCTCTGTTTTCGCATGTTGTTAAATAATCTAAAGCAAGAAAGAAGAAACATGAAAGAAAAAAAGAAGAAGAAAAAAGCAGTCTCGCAGGAACTGTCACAAAGGGAAAAAAAAGAAGTAAAGATGCCATGGGGGGCGAGGAATGCCTTCAGTGGCAAGCGGCTTTTCACATTTTAATTTGGCTTCTCGGGGACTGACTCATGGTAGCGCCTGAGTGAGCGGGTCCTGGGAGTCAGGGCCTGCCGCTGACCCCCGGAGCAGAGATGGGCCCGGGGAGATGTCAGCCCAGAGCTCCCCAGGATCACCCGGCTGCCAAGCACTTTAAAAGCTCGCTGCCAATTCAGCCTAAGTTTCAGCTGAATGGCCACCACGGAGAAGGGGGAGCGACAGCAATAAAAACAGGTTGCAAAAGGAAGAGAATTTGTTTTCAAAATGTATTTGCCCCTTTGACCCTTGCATCCAAAACCTCTGGCCTCTGTCTTTGAAGCCGGGCATATTTTTTTTTGAGGGACATTGAAAAGAAGGGAGGGTTGTGGTATCGGAGGGGGTGGACACGGGGCCCTGTCAGTATAAATATATGAATAATCTGACAGCTTCATCTGCTTTTGAGGGGCAGGCTTGACAGCAACACAATGGCGTGCGCTGTAGTCCTCCTCGTACACGTCTAGCTCGCCCTGTTCTGAACAACACACACACAGAGTTTATTAAGACATCACAGTGCTGTGAAGTATTGATTTTACACCGGCCTCTGTCACTTTACTGTATTAGCCCAAGCAGCGGCTCCGAAACACACTCTGACAGCTGTATGGAACCTGCTGAATGTAAGAGAATATCTTCAACTCAGGTACATTTGATTAGATTTTTTTTATTTCATTTTTTTTATTGTACATCTTTAATAAGTCACAAAGACATGTGCTGCGATCAAGATTCAGAGCTCATTCCCGACCGTCACAAAAATACAGGGGGAAAAAAGGATTATAGGTTGTAGGAGCAAAGTCCGATACGATTAAGTTTATTTTGTTTTCGGGGAAAAAGGGAGTGAATGCGATCTTGAACAAAGGAGCGGGATGTGCATCTGCCTGTGGAAATGTGGCCCCGCCTCTTCGACAGAGAGAGGGTCTGTCTGCAGAGAGACTTGGGGAGAGAGCGAGAGAGAGACTCGGAGAGAGAGAGAGAGAGAGCGAGAGAGAGAGAAAGGTCAGAGGGAGCACAGGTAATTGAGGTGTCCCCTCCCTTCCCTTTTTTTTTTGCCGGGCCTTCTCACCCCATCCTTTCACCCCCCACCCCCCCACCGCCCTATCCACACAGCGGGCACAATTATGCTCCCCATCACCCCACCAGCTGGCCCCCATGATCCTGCACTTCTCACTAAATGCGACTCCGCGCGCCCTTTCCCTCTTAACCTCCCGGCGCCCCACGCCCGCCTAACGGTAACGCTGCATACCAAACCGGGGGAAAATAACGGATTTGAGGAGAGAGCTCTACTTTCCAACACTAAGAGGAAAGAAAAATCTAGCCAAACATGGAAACAGAAATGAAGAGAAGGACTGGTTTGATACTATTCAGTGTTGATATTGGTATTGTGTAGCCCAGCACAACTGTGGTGCGCACATGCCACTTCAATGGCGGCTAACACATAAATGTTAGCAAAAAAAAAAAGGCATTATAAATAACATCATAAACAATTGTAAATGAATGCAAGGCTGTAGTTTAAAAGCCTATAATTACTGATTTCATGGCAGCGTTACTTTTAGTATAAACAAATATGATCTACTTTAATAAATGATACCATCCCGATAGTAAAAAAAACGGATTTACCAATGTATAAATCAACACGTTAGTTACTTCAGTGGCTTTAAAAAAAGATTTCCCTCCCCGCGCGTCAACCTGGTTCACATTTCTCACGACGTGTCTCCTGACAGACAGTGTTTTCACTCACTCCCCTCGCATTAATGAGTGGGAGGCCTCTCCTGAGCGTTATTACCTGAAATGATACCATATGGTAAAATGTAAACAACATCTGCATATTCATGTCATAACTTCATCTGTTTAATTAGTTCCAGCAAAGCAGTTTACCCTGCGAGGCCCTGGCTGTCAGAGTGGAGACGGCGGAGGCACGGCCCCGCTGTCTGGCCTGACAGTCCTCCATTGTTCCGCTGACGTCCCGGCCCTGTCTGTTTAATGCCAGGTGCATCTTTACAGGCCATGGATTAGGTGAAGCCGGTTAAGGGGACTTTCATTCAAACCGATGCATAACTTGACACGTTCCCTCTTTAGCGAGGAAGACTCGACCATCATTTGAGGTTTTTTTTTTCATCCCGTGTAAACATGGCCACGGGAGCCAAAGATTTACTGATATGACACCGCCGCTAGTGTCAGAGTGCAAATCAACCTGTCTGTTTCTGCTTCAGCCGGTCAGACTGTTAGAAAGCGTGTCAATATTGTTGGAAAAATATTGCTGCTATTATATTTGATGGATCAAGTCCTGAGTATTTGCTGGATTGTACATACTGACATTTACAATGATCAATAGTGTGACCATTGATATGCTTGTGTAAACCAACAACAAATAATAATAATAAAAAAAAAATAATCTAATATAATTCCATTTTTAATTGGAAAGTTAGTAAAAAACGCATGGCAGCATGGACAGCCTTATACTGAGTATTTTTTCCCTAATTAAATTCCACTTCATCAAGCGCTCGTTTGTGCACAAGCATTAATACTTTTGACCTCCGTGTAGCCCAAACACTAACATGCCTGAGGAAGGGAAAAGGAGAAGGGGAAATGAAAGAGAGAAACATCAAGCGATATCTTATTAGGGGAGTCAGGCATGTTTTGGCCCTCGTTTCTTGATGGCTGCTCTCGGTGTCGCGACCTGCTGGCGTCGAGCTAATACGGCAGTGTACGCCAGAGCCATTGTTCTAAATCAATAACTAATTATCAAAGTACTGGCTCCGACTCGCATTGTCCTCTTTAGCTCAGAATCCCCTTGTTGCGGACCGAGAGAGAGAGGGGGAGAGGGAGGGAGAGAGGGAGAGAGAGAGAGGGAGAGACGGAAATGGGAAGGAGAAAGTGGAGGGAGAAAGTGGAGGGAGGGTGGCTTCTGGCTACATAGCAATGACGCCGCCGCAGCATCCCAGCCAGCCTTTCAAGATACACGATGCTGTCAGTTTAAATTACCGTCCTCTACTAATTGATATGAAACGAGAACAGAAGAATTCCTGTTGCCGTTGAATGTCATAATGATATCCTCAGAGTAATCACGGCAGACAAAAAGCACAACGGCACAAAACATACAAGCAGGCCAAGTAAGAAAATAAATTAGGCTGACTCCTGCTAGAGTCTGTCCCGAACCAGGCTTCAGACAATGGGGTGGGAAGGTTAGACTGCTGCCAGTGTGGCTGTTTCATTATTTCAATCTTGTTTGTGATCGACTAAAATCACTATGTATCCATACATTTGTGTTGCGTTATGTATGAGAACCACACCTTAATCGTCAATTGAGTCTCGACACAACAATCTCCTTTTTTTTGTCATGATGGTTAGTTGTTATTTTACAAATGAGTTAACAGACATAGAGGAATCCAGTGATCGAGTTGGCAACACAGGGCTAGATTGTGTGGCTGGTGCCTGTCTGTCTGTGTGTTCCCTAGCAGAGTGGCCAGTCCTGTCATCCTATGTGGCAGCACAGTTCACTTCTCCCCAGTCCGCTTGGTGCCACTGGCACCAGGATCAGGGGGGGTTGGGGCCCCTAGGAGCCCAGGGGGTGGCTAGTGCTCCAGAGGCAGGCACGGGTCAGCTTAGTAAAGAGAAGAAAGGGGGGGCGAGGTGCAGTTCCACAGCTAAACCACGGCAGCTGCAGCAGACTGTGTGCTTGGCTGGTGTAATGATATCACTTGCACTAGTTCCGATGTCTGACCCCTCTAATTGAGTTGCTAAGAGAGTTTAACTTATTTTTCCTCTTTTTGCTCGTAGGCAGATGTCCATGTTTTTTTTCTCTCTGTGAATTTTCATCTCTGAATGTACCAACATTTTTCACAACTAATACATTTTTTTGTTAATTTAACCCCACAAAATTATTCCTTAGTAAGTAAGTAAGTTTATTTATAAAGCACTTTTCACAGACATTCACACAAAGTGCAGTTACCCAGTTGACTAGTTACCCAGTCACCATTACATTATATTTTTCAATGTAGTTTTACTTAGGTATATTGATAAGAAAATGGTTTGAAATAGATGAGAACATGAAATGTAGTATTCATTAACACCTTTTAGATTTACCTGTCCCTTATCACATTGTGATCATTAGAGATTGGTGTGAAAGAAAAAACGGAGATCATTATGTTCGTAAATGTTGGTGTTGTTCACACTTATAATTAGGTCTGTTTTTTCTTCTTGTTTTTTTTTTTTACATATTCCACAATTATACCAATCAATTTAAGGGTGAGATTTGTTAAGCCTCAGAACATCAATATCTCCCATAGAAGAGTGCGTATGTGTTCACAAAGGGAATAATGCAGACTGTCTGGTGCATTAGATGAGAGAGAGCAGAGAGCCATACCGTGCGTTGTGACCCGAACGCCAACTGTAACCTGCCCTCCGCCGTTGTTGAAGGAAATAACTTTATTTTACACCACGAGAACCGCGACAGAATATTAATAAAGAAAACAGCCCATAATGCTGTGTAAATAGGCAACCATGACAGGCCGTGTGCATAGTTACCTTCACCGCATGAGTGATGCATTTACCACCCCCCCATCCCATAGGTTCATGGCACTGTAACCTCACACACACCTGTGTACCTACAGCAGGATTTTTAGAGAATCAAACCAACGCTGGTAATGGCTTATGCGCTTTGAACAACAAAAAGAAAACCATCACAGCACAAGAAAAGATGAATTTCCACTGAATTAGCAGCCGTGGAGACATTAGGTAAATGCATCGCGGTGCTGAGAGGATCCACACGGGTATGAGGTCAGTGTGTGATTGTGTGCAAGTGTGTGTGTGTGTGTGCATGTTTTTTTGCCGCGTGTATACAAACATGGATGTTAAACAGGAACAGCACAAAGATGATGTACCGCATTTGATATGCCCCCACTGTGAACCCTCCTGTTTCTTTTGGAGCAAAGTATAGCGGCAAAGATGCCCCCTTGAAAACCCCAATTAATTCCTTGCAACTTGAACGCAAGATGCATTTTCCAATATCCGCATCATGAAAGACCAATTATAATTCTATGATTTGTACACGCATACGCTCATCTCATATTTGAGGCAGTCATCCTCAGCAACTGTCACTTGTCACAGTGCCGGAGGAAGAACCTTGAGGAGGCCCTAATCTTGTGAACGGGCGGCCAGCTTTAATAAGCAGCCCGTCTCCCAGAGAGAGAGCCATGTGATACCCAGGGCTGAGGCCAGAGCGGTGCAGTGCCGAGGTCAGCTCTAATGGAGGGCTCCATGGCTTCCCCCCTCTGGAGAAGGGCGGAGCCCACTTACGTTGACCTGTTAAGTCAAGTTGGTCTCCTCTGACCCCGCAAAAGATGCCTGGTTGTGGGAGGCAAACAGTCCTTTCTGGCTGCGGGGCAGTGAGACTCAAAAAAGAAATTAAAGAAAGAGAAGGAAGGGGAGCACGGAGAGGGGAGGTGGGGGTGGGTTAGGAATATGCCAGCCCATAACAAGAGACAAGGGCCTGTGAAAGATGTAAATTCAAAGCAAAAGCAGCAGAACTTTAACCTGTGGGCTATTATGCGGCAAGAGAAACAGAGCTGCCGCTTGGAATCAGGGGACAATGGGGAGTTTGGGCCAGGGGCATTTAACCAGCAGACATCGAGTGTATCACATCCCAATCTTAATGACATCAGTGACCAAAGCCTTGCAGGATTCTGATCTCTGGTGGCACAGAGAAAGGGTCAGAGCCAAAGGGAATACACAAAACAACGGATGAAATAACAGCAAATCACAGACCAGAAGGAAGGAAGAAAAAAAATCAGAGAAGGATAATACAACGATGTTATGGAAAACTAGGTAGTACATTATTGCTTGACTCCGCACCAATGTAGAGAAGAAAAGCTGTGCAAATAGTCAGAATTGCACGGTCAATAATTTGTGCAATCTTCACAGACAGAAAGCTATAATCAACAAAAATCCATATTGTGGGTGAATGTCAGAGTTTTTCAAAATGTCAGCCGAGTGTGTTTGTAGAAGGGCAGAAATGACAGATGAGGAGCAGTGGGGGTGAGAGGCAGGGGGACAGGAGGGACAGGCAAGAAGAGTCTGTATTGATGAGGGCCCAGACACGATCGTGCCCAACAGAGTGCCAGGTCCCGGGCACCAGAGCCTGCTCCCACTCGGCTGGAGCCTGCTTCTTGCAGATAAGCCTGGCATGGCAGAGGCATCGCTACTACTACTACTACTACTTAAAAAAAAGGGTAAATGTCTTTTGTTTGATCAACTGTTTGATGAGTGAAAAAAAACAACCTTATTCTTTTTCAATTCTGGAAAAGGATGATAATTCATTTTGGTAGTATAGGCCTACCCAAACCAAAAAAAAGGGTAAAGATTTCAATGTTCTAAAAATTCTATTTTATTTTCTTTGTCTTGTAAACCTTTTTCAAATGGCTTTGCCCATTCTTTCCCCCAAGGTCTTTTAAGTCATTATAAGTGTTTTGCCTCTGTCTCTCTTTCTCTCCATCTCCCTTTTTCCTATAGTCTCTCTCCCCCACTCTCTCTCCGGTGTAGTCTTTTTGAATAAAATAAGTGCAGATTTGCTGGAAATCAGTGGCTTTTGTGTGTGGCTGCAGGAGCATGGTGAAATGTTTGGACACTAATACCCATTCATTTCGGTAGCGCCATAAATAAAAGCTGCCAGCTAGGCGGCTGCCGTGAAGTGGTATTCTTTGGTGCTCAGCGGGATGTCCTGTTCACATTAGCACAGCAGGGAAAACTGGCCGGAACAGCCAGACAACTAAATCAAGACATTGTCAACTTCTGACAAAATTGCTATGGAGGAGGGGGGTGGGTGGGGGTGGGGGACCAGATTTAA
>OMKN01015052.1:0-15781 GCA_900302345.1 Melanonus zugmayeri
TGGGGCGGACAGGGAAGACATGTAGGAAAACTAATCTAGTACCTGTCGGCAGCGGGGGTAGGCTAATGCTGACAGGTCGATTTAGCTGTAATGAGAGCCTAGGATTACTTACCAGGTTTTGTTTTTCTCTTTAGCACACTAAGAGCAGTTTCATTCCTTTTTCATTCTTCATCTGGTAGCCTATATTCAGTGTATATTGCAATAAATATTTTATTTGAATATGCTTTGCTTTCCATTTTGTACTAGTATTAATAATTAGTATTAATAATACAAAAATAATAATGTAGCTTTAGCCTATATCTATAAATATAGGCTACACGATGCATCATGACATCTTAAAAATGCGCTTTAGATAATCAGCCCATACAACAGTCAGGTCTGTCCATCTCCCCTTCCTCAGCAGGCGGTTTTCTAGCACATAAAGTGAGTGTTATTTATATTTAACACAGACAGGTTCACATGAGGTGTAAGCCTACATAGTGGACGTACACGCGTACAAGGTAAAGACTGGCGGGCCCGCCTCCTCTTGAACCAACCAATCACAAGCGACGCCCACATTTACTTCCGCAGTGTAAATCAGCTGACAGAAAAACAACGACCATGGCAAGTATAGTTCATCATAATATATCGTTATTTCGTCGTACATGTATATATATCCCAGCAGAAATGCATTGTTATTGTTATGTGTTACCGTAATAAGAGGGGATCCATCCCTACGTGTAACTGCAAGCTAAACGGTGTATCTTACTACACGCTTTTGCTAATAAAGACCCAATCATCCTCTGTCGTTTATTTGTTTCAGCGATTTCGTTTTTGTGGAGATTTGGATTGCCCGGACTGGGTTCTTGCCGAGATCAGCACGTTGGCGAAAATTGTAAGTGTTGTTAGTGGTGTGGTCTACAAAGCCAACAGGGATGCCATGTCAACATTCAGTGGGGCTTTATATTTTTTGCAAAAAGCATAAATGTTACATCTCTCCCGTTATTATAGTCAAGTGTGAAGATGAAACTCCTCTGTGCTCAAGTACTGAAAGATCTGCTTGGAGAGGGCATTGATGTAAGTACAGAAAACATGTTTGCTCTCTTTAGTTAAAAATGCACATGCATCATTGTCATGGATAACTCTACACCTGTCTTATCGTTTTAGTATGAAAAAGTTTCAAAGCTCACTGCAGATGCAAAGTTTGGTAAGTCATCTTCTTGTACTATTTTGTGCACTACACCAGCAAAGCAAGTACCCCATTCGGTAATTGCACTGTATTGTATCTACATTGCAGAGAGTGGAGACATCAAAGCCAGTGTTGCAGTGCTCAGCTTCATTCTATCTAGTGCTGCAAAACACAATGTTGAGAGTGAAAGTCTATCAAGTGAACTACAGCAACTAGGCCTGCCAAAAGGTGAGTTGGATAAAAAAAATAAATGGGTTTGTGTACTCATAACGTTTGTCCTTATGCATCTCAATATCATACATTTCATTAGTGTAAGGTACCAGAGCACAGAACAATGCAAAGAATGCATTTCTTCAAAGCTTACCCGACTCCATATGTTTTGTATACTTGTCGGACTGAAAAATCAGATAGTAATATGCACATAATCATTTTGGAATGGATGTTAAATATAATTACAATTACGAATGTACGTTACTCCTGACCTCTATGTATAAATTATACCATGATGCAATTATAGTTTTCGCATTGCCTACAAAAAACATGCAAGATAACACTCCTGCCCTTGTCCATAACCAACGCAAGGGCACTATAAACTGGAGTTGGTTCCCGGCGCTACACTGTGTGGCAGCCCACTGCTCCTAACAAGTTAGGATGGGTTAAATGCAGATAATTAATTTCCCCATGGGGATTAATAAAGTATACCGTCTTCTTCTTCTCCTTAGAGCACACCACAGGCCTGTGTAAATCCTATGAAGACAAGCACAGTGCATTGCAGGACAAACTTCGGGAGACGAGCCTGAGATGTAAGTATTCCACGCGCCGGTGGAAAAAGGTCGAAAAATGACTTTTCTGGCAGTAATGTGAAGGGTCCATGTCAGTTACTCACACTGCAATGTGTGTTTCAGTGGGCCGACTAGACTCGGTGTCCTGGCGGGTGGACTACATACTGAGCTCGAGCGAGCTGAAGGTGGTCAACGAGCCAGCGGTGCATCTTAAACTGCAAGCGCAGGGAGCAGAGTCCGGCTCTACAGAGACCACCGTCGTGTCTATTTCCGCTGACAAGTTCAGGGTCTTGCTTACGGGTTTGTTTTGTTATGTCTTACATGAGATCTTGTCTCTCTTTTGTTTATTTTTATTTTCCAAGTTTTTGCTTAATTTGATGTGTGTCTCCACAGAGCTAAAACAAGCACAAGCTATGATGAATGCACTACAATGAAGAAAGATCGCCTCAAATATTGGACACAATGTCGTTATTGATGGTATTAATAATGACTGATGATCCTGGACATATCCTTAATTAACTTTTGTTCATAAACTACACATTTTATTCTTCTCTATGCCATTATAGCCTATCTCTGTCAAGTGGCAATTGTTTTTGTGAAACTTTTATGCTTAAACCAACATTTCAAATTAAACAATGTAAATGTTGTTGTTTTTAATGAATATTTGAACTTTTAAAAATAAAACTATCCTTAACAAATACACTCGTTTTGTTTCCTTCACTTCCCATCATCCATTGCTTTCTGTTACCCGGAATTACCAGGGTATCCTTCCTGTTACTTCCAAACAAACACAAACCCATTTTTATCTGCACTTTCTCGAAGGTAAACTACACTTTTATGAATACTACAGAGTTCCCATATCTTTTATAGAAAGCTAGATTACGCGATTGTGCAGATCTCGCGATATTTTCTCGCTCCCGTCGTTACAAAACGTGTTTAGTAACAATACCGCCAGTATGACATCACGATTGGAAGTGCAGTGCTGCTTTGACTACTTTGTTCCTTTATTTGTAGAACATACGTGCTAAAACTTTGATACTTATTTCAAGAGGCTTGTATTGCGCTCCCCAATAAGTGTCTTGGACATTTGCGTTGCAGGGTAAGTTGCTTGCTATTCTTATAATACATCCACTTTTGCTACTTACTAGTGATCGCCATGTAATTGTTCAGGGATCAACATATTTACAGACCAATTTCACCGTAATGTTATGTGGTAGTCTACCACTAACCTTTCTCTTTATGCAATGATCAAGGTTTTCTAGTCTTGCGTATTAAATGTAGCCCACACACACTTCAAAGCAGGCAGTGTGTGTGGTTCAGGACCTTGGACTACAATACAGCTGTGTTTTGGTGAATAATGGGCATCCTGTCCCTTACAGACAACTTCTTCTCAGCTTCTACACCATTGTTTCACCAACATGCCCGAAGGACCAGAACTGCACTTGGCCAGTCTGTTTGTAAACAGAGTGTGTGAAGGGTTAGTGTTCACAGGCCCAGTCATAAAATCAGAGGTCAGCAAGGGCTGTGATGTGGCCTTCACCTGCGAGGCATACAGGATCAGAGCTGCTTCCCGGGGGAAGGAAGTGAAGCTCACGTTAACACCCATTAAAAGCAATGTCAAAGAGGAGAGCTCAGAGCAACCCATGGACGTCGTCTTCCGCTTCGGTATGTCAGGCTATTTCCGATTTACATCAGAGGATGAGCTGCCGAAGCATGCTCATTTGCGTTTCTTTTCCAACGAAAAGTCCCGCAGAGTGCTGAGCTTTGTGGACGCACGCAGGTTTGGCACCTGGCAACCCAACGGGAGCTGGCAGCCTGACCGCGGGCCCTGCATAATGTTTGAGTACAAGAGCTTCAGGTTAGTGGTTGTGGAATGATGAAGACATCACTTGCAACTTGAGCCATTGGGCTGTTCTTTTAATTGTGACATTAACAATGCTTTTATTCCTTCAGAAAAAATGTCCTCTCGAACCTATCCAACCGTGCTTTCGATCGGCCCATCTGTGAGGCCCTGCTAAACCAGAAGTACTTCAATGGAATTGGGAATTACTTGCGGGCAGAGATTCTATTCAGGTACCTCTAGCATGCATAATTCAATGTGCTTTACAAAACAGCATAAAAGGAAAAATAAAGCATAAAAGGAAACAATTGATACATTGTTTTCTTGATATTGAAAACAATATCAAGATTATAACATTGTCTTTTACTTCCTCCGCTGGCATTGTGCAAGTTCCACTGCTGTAACAAACGATTGGCGGTATAAGAATGGGTAAGAACTAAAATACGTTTCCCTTTCCTCAGAGTAAACGTCCAACCCTTTGTGCAGGCAAGGACAGTGTTGGAAGGCCTTGCGCTAGAGGATCCGGCTGCAGACAATATCACTGTGAAAGAAGAGCTTGCCGACAAAAAGGTGAAACACTTAACATTCTCTGATCTTCAATGATCCGCCAATAACTGACTATTAACACGCAAAGGCTTCTGTTTCCAAAGACCTCCGATGGGGCAGGGAAAAACAAAGCTCAATATGTGGATATACTGAGGTTGTGCCACACCGTTCCTTTGGAGGTAGTGAACATGGGTACGCATCTTTTATTTTATTTTTGTCTTGTCTCTAAGGTTGTGTGCAAGTCAATGTGCACCATCACTATTATTGGCGTGGTTAAGATTTGTTCAATACACCGTACAAATATGGTTGGTGTGCCTTAGTGTGATAGACTGCGGTTATTCCATCCCTTCTCCTTAAGGTGGGAAAGGTTATGACCCCCAGAAGGCCGACAACTCAAACTTCGAGGCTTGGCTGCAGTGTTACTATGTGGCAGGAATGAAAAGTAGCAGGGACCACAATGGCAGAACTATGTGGTTCACGGTGAGTTGTGGGAAATCATGGCTTCATGTCTGAAATTATTGTAAACAAAAGCCAAACTAATTGTTTGAATTGCAGGGTGATCCAGGCCCCATGGCACCCAAAGGTAAGAGATCCAAATAAGTCAGTAATATTTTGTATTGTATGTATTCAATTATCGTAAGAGGTGACTGAGAAACCATCGTTTGCCTTCTCACACATTAGAGCGCAAGTCAACAAAAGCAAAAAAGAGAGCAAAGAACAAAGATGACCACGATTACACGGTCAAGAAAAAGGTACAAACCCTTGGTTTATGCATGTTTTTTTTTTGTCTGTGCTGAAATTCACTTTTGTTTTATTCCAGGATGCTGGAATTGGCTCCAAAAAGACGGAAAACAGAGTCCAGCTAGAAGCCAAAAAAAGCAAGATTGGATTGAGGAAACAAAAGTTTAAACAGGAGGTGGAAGTTACTCACGATCAAGACAAAATAAGATGTTTGCGTAGCAAGACCAGTAGGACTGAGACAGCAGGTGGTAAGAAAACATTTCCTTGAGTGGGAACTGGCTTGGCTAAAAGGCATACATTCATTGATTTTCTATATATTTTTAGATCAAAATGCAGGGACACATTTAGTATGATGCAGCGATGTGCATTACTTTTACTGTTGCAGAACCAAAGAAACGAAGCAGCAGAGCCAGACTGTCTAGCCAATAAACTGACCAGGAATGTTATGGGACCATTTTATTTATGAAACGCATTTATGCGTAAAACTTTTTCATTTGTACAAAGCCTACGATTCAGAGTACTTTGCAGTGTGCTATTTACTATTTCAATATACTAGATTAAGTGCTGCAACTTCATAATTTATTTGTACACCACTTTTATATAATCCAATTGATTGTATAAGTGCAAGTACAATTCCCTTAATTCAGGGAAACATTACATCACAGATCAGTCCTCTCAAAGTCCATTAAGGACAATACCGGTCTGTGATGAGACCATCTGTTATGAGGTGAGAAAATCGAGACCGTTACTATCACCTCGATATTTTGTCGTTTAATGGTTCAGAGATCCTGTGCTTATTTTAGAACAAGGAGAAGTGATCTAATTTGATGAGGGCTGAAATTCAGAGTGATTCCCTCTGATGTCATCTGTGCTGGTTGAGTGTAGTTGGGACGCTCCAGAAGATCACAACTGGAAAAAGTAAAAAAAAGTTTCAGAATTGAGATCATATGGAAAGACGCACTGGCTCAGCATCTATATACAGCTTGTTACTCCGATCGGATATGAATAGCAGGAATACTTACTGCCAGGCTTCTTGGAGGGGGAGGACTGTACGGAGCATTGTTGTCACATTGCTGCCATGTGACTCATACAAGCGTACCAGCAATGTGCCTTTCAAGTCCTCAGCCTGGGGGAGTGTTATATTGGTTATTATTACAGGGCCTTAGACTTTAAGTTTACATTAACTCATAAATTGATCTTAATCAAGGCAATCGATGTTGATTTATCATGCAATGTGTTTTTGTCATGTGAAGATCTAATCTCATCATGGTCGGTGTATTCATTCTGTGCATACATCGAAAGATCAGAGATTGACGTCAGATGCACAAACAAGAGGAACGTGTGGTGTCAACACATGATAGACCTATGACGGCAACCCCGTCCGAGGAGATGTCTTATGTTCGATCAAATCAGGGGTTAAAACATTTTGAAGTGGCGTCTTTGAAGAGCGATAGTGGGCGTAATCAGAGTATTCATATTGCCTAATTGAACTGTATTGAACAGCGGTGTACTTGAGGCAAGAGTGAGCACAACACCTGCTTGATGGTCTCCAGAACAACAGCGGTAGCGTCGACAGAGAAGGCGCTCCATGGGTCTGCGTCGGTGGTGGTCTGGAAAAGCCTTAGAGGGAAGTTGAGGTTGTAGGCACTTTGGATGACGCCAGCCGCCTGGAAGGATCCTGTGAGACGGCAGAACATCAATTCACTCCAAGGGGCCGTATCAATTTTGTTTATACATTCAAGGGGTGGGGATTTGGTTCACCAGTGTGCAGGAGGCTAGGCTTGCTTATTTATTTGAATTATTAGTGGCCTAAAGTTGGATTACTACTAGCTCAAACCTCTTCAACATACTGGACATGCATAGAGCTTGATTTGATCAGTGCCTCACATAAATATCACTTTGTCAAGGAATAAAAAGTACAACATAAAATGAAAAGTTGGATTTGTTCATCATTTCTTGAAACCAAGGCAATTCCACAATTGGACCAAAAGCCTGACACCTGAGGACTGTGATGGAAAATACATGTATGGATGACTTGTATTTGAAAACAACTAGTAAGAGTAACTTGCATTTCTGTTGTGTGTGCAACTAGGGGTTGCTTTTCGTGACCTGACAAAAGCGCGTACATGATAGTGCATGTCTGTACTATTCCATTGTGTTGTCTTATCAAACAGGTGCATGGCCAAGTCTGGGGAGAAGAGACTGGGGTTTTTTCTACTATATTGTTATGCAAACTAAACGGGGTCTCACTCTGTGACCAGCATCAGATGCGTGTCGTATTGCGAGACCCTCCTGCAGAATATATTTTATATTCTTTACATATTTTGTAATCAAACCTAATCAGACCCTAGATGGGAAATACGTGTTAATATTGCATTTCTACTTAGACTTCCAAATCTATGATAAGATGTTTGGTCAACATGACCATTGTACTAAAAGATGTTGACCTATGACGAATGAATGATCACCGGTCGTCACATGATCATTCATTCGTCATAGGGCCCCTCAGGGTCTTGGTAACGGAAAGAGTTTCCCTTATCTCTGATGAAGGAATGCTCAGTGGACAAAGGGTTATAAGATGGGGCATTATTGTTTTGTATTTAGACTTCTCTCAGCAACCCCTTAGGTGTGCTCTGAGAACTCTCGACAGAGCTCTGGTCTATTGTATGTGTTCAATAAATAAGACGAAAATATATTCATATTACATTGGATGACTATTGAAAAGCATTTCATTTGTTTTAAACTTCAAAGGTCAACCTATGTATGCAGAATTCCCACCACAGGACGTAACCATGTGCAGTGATATTGGACAAAAGTGGCATTACATGCAACTTACCTGCATGTGGCATAATGGCGTATGTAAAGAGATGAGTGCCCATATCGGCATTGGCATCAGGGGCCTTGGGTGCTCGAAGTCTAGAAAAGACATTGATCCGTTACGCAAGTTCTTGTTATTCCGTTAGTTAAGATGTTTTTATTAAATGACCAGATTTGTGGAGTGTGTTGACGTGTTTTGCTATATCCTAACCAGATGTGTTCTATATGAATGGATGAAATGATAAAATACAATTTATATGTTGTTGCGCTCCAAGCCAAGATTAAAACAAATTTCCGTCATGGAGATGTCGGCCAACAAACTGTTCTGGTCTAACTCAGTAGTATTGTGACCACACTACTACTGATAAGATGGAGGACGCTAAAAACACTGAAAAGGTCAATTTAGTGCCATCAATGAATAGTTATATGTAATGATTATGGACAACTCACAGAGATAGAGTCATAATGTTCTTATGGATAGAATAACCATATTTGCAGTCATTCAGCAGAGAAACTCCAAAGTTGTGTTCCGATAGATCTGCCCATTTGTGACCCCATACCTTTAAACAGAGCAAATTGTACAAATATAGCAGGAAAGATACATTGCATAATTATTATATTTCATCATGTTAAGATATTTGGACAGAAATACAGTTTTGAGGACATACTGTAGATAAAAAGAAAATATTTTACGTTGATTAACCATAACCGGCTTATTCCAAGTCAAACATTTTCATATGGCCCGTTATCACACTTGCCGCCTCAACAGGGTTTGCAAACACTCCCTAACCCCTATGCACTCAAAGTGGAGTCAAACTACAGTCAACCATTCAATGCCAGTCTTTGTCCCCCCCCCACTGTAGGCTGAACAGCCCCCCAGTCCGTCACCTCAAAGCGGGCCCAGTCCCAGGAGGTGTTCCTGTGTGTGGGTCTCTGCAGGTGGCCAAACTGGATCTCATACGTAGCATTGGGGCTGCGCACGTGCACCGGGAACTCCACCTTCAGGAACTTATGTGACTCCGCCCAGTCCACCTGCAATACAGCAAGTGTGCTAACTTTTATCGCTGTATATAACCTCTTTGGTCAAATCCATATAAATGCAGTGAACTTGACATCATGGGGTTTTTCTCTTTGAGATAAAAGCTGTGTGGAACCCATCTGCAGTTGCAATTTACCTGCGTGTTAAACGTGATGTAGGGACACATGGCATCCAACACCATCTCCTGTGTGATGGTGCTCTTGTCACTGATCCTGAGGGTGAATCTGACACTGCCCCGGAGGCCCCCAGAGGCAACCACTTCAACAGGCGCCACCACCTCCAACACTGGCTTCCTATAGGGGGCCCCAACACTGACGTTAAGAGTCTATCAACTGTTATGCTGAGGAGCCGTTTGGCGCGGTTCATAGTAGTGATGGGCACCTTGTCTGCAGGTGGTAGTCCATCACATCCCAGGCGTCCCAGTACAGTGGCACATCGTCAAACATGACAAACTGGTTGCCATGGCAGCTGTCAGAGATGGCCTCTCTATAAATGTCAGGGCATCAAGACAATGAATAAGAGTTAATGGTGTGATAGTGGGTACACACACATACACACGGCAAGAACCTGTCGTTATAGTAATAACTAGAAAAAATTCCAGGGAAATTTTGAGGGTGCCTGCCGTAGCAACGCCCTCTACCCACCCCGAGGCTTCTAAGAGCAAAACCCTACACACATCATCTGCATTTTGCCTTGATCTTAAATCAAGAATTACATACACAAAGCACACACACAGCATGAGAAGTCCCCTCGTTGTCTCTCTCTGTGTGGGGCAGGACGCTACCCATATATGGGCAGCGTCCTGCCGCACACAGAGAGAGACAACGAGGGGACTTCTCATGATGGTGACTCATCGACAGTTTGTCCAACTGTCGATGAGTCACGATGTCACTTAACATGGGAGTCTATGGAGCGGAATGTTCAGAGCTCGAGTGAGTGAGTCATCAATTATAGTGAGTGAGTCATCAATTTCCCATTCGTTTGAATGGGCCAAAAAAAAGGCACGTTTTCGCACTTCGTGCGAAAACCGGACGCGCGATCGCTAAGAAAAGTAATACCGCACCGAACACGATCAAGGCGCACGTTTTGATGTATTTTTTGCGTTTGTGCTGGCAACGCTGCGAGACTAGTAGCACGCCAAAAATGTGGTCGGAAGAAGAATAATAATAACTAGAAAAAATTCCAGGGAAATTTTGAGGGTGCCTGCCGTAGCAACGCCCTCTACCCACCCCGAGGCTTCTAAGAGCAAAACCCTACACACATCATCTGCATTTTGCCTTGATCTTAAATCAAGAATTACATACACAAAGCACACACACAGCATGAGAAGTCCCCTCGTTGTCTCTCTCTGTGTGGGGCAGGACGCTACCCATATATGGGCAGCGTCCTGCCGCACACAGAGAGAGACAACGAGGGGACTTCTCATGATGGTGACTCATCGACAGTTTGTCCAACTGTCGATGACTCATCGACCTCACTTAACATGGGAGTCTATGGAGCGGAATGTTCAGAGCTCGAGTGAGTGAGTCATCAAGCAGAGTGAAATGTTACCAAAATGAAACAAAATCTTCGAAACAGTTTCATCTTACGCCCACACCTTCCACTCTACGGGCACAATTTATACATCAACACGTAAGACTGCTTGTCCTCTCTCATCCAATGTTACTCCCATTTAAATACGCCTCACGGTTTTTGAATAAATCGCCCAGAGGCGAGGGGTCGATCACTTTTTGCGAGGTTTTTTACAATTTCCCATTCATTTGAATGGGCCAAAAAAAGGCACGTTTTCGCACTTCGTGCGAAAACCTGACGCGCGATCGCTAAGAAAAGTAATACCGCACTGAACACGATCAAGGCGCACGTTTTGATGTATTTTTTGCGTTTGTGCTGGCAACGCTGCGAGACTAGTAGCACGCCAAAAATGTGGTCGGAAGAAGATATAATAATAAGAAGAAGAATAAGTATGGTGAATAACAATAGGGTGCCTTTGCTATGCAAAGGCAAACTGCAGTGCTTCGCACTGCAGTTTGCCTCTTCTTTGCATAGCAGGCACCCTAATAATAATAATAATCTTACCTGTTGCCCTCCATCAAACACAGTGATGCCAAACTGCCATTCTTGTTTATGATCGTTTTCAATATCCCATTCTCCATGAGGACAGTACCATCGGCCTGTGATGTCAGAGGGTTAACTGATCAGTGAACTTCATCATTTTCATAATCGCTTTAACCAAAACCCCCTGAATACCGTGTGTACAGCGCACCTGAACCGTGACAGACACTGGAATAATCGGTTCTGTGTCTTTGACAATGGCCACGCCAACGCTAGGCACTTTCACTAAAGCTGGAATACACAGAGGGAAGGAGATAGGATTATGTCTAATGTACGGTGAGAATGTACATTGCCATTGGAAATGTGTAAATGTTAATATGTCGTACACGTGAACATACCTAGCGAAGGTTGACCAGCGGCATCTTGGAGCTGGATGACTTCATTACGCTCCCACGGTAGGGAGTTGAACACAGCAGAAGAATCACACTTCTGCTCCCTCGATCCAAGATGTCTACAGGCATCGTGCAGAAGACCACTTCCAACACTTTGGATATCTAAGATGGATGAACGATTCAGCGTTTTCCTTTTACCCAATAGGGCTGCTGACCCAGTGTCAAAATGGCTGCTGCTGTGATGAAACCCACACCAAACTCATTCCTAAAACATTGTACCTTGATAATATCTGAGCGCATCTTCTACCACCATCTCAATACAGCTACCGGGAATCACGTCATGGAACTGGTTGAGAAGTAGTAGTCTGGAAGGTAAAAAAAGAAATCCATGTAAATGTAAGAACACTCAAAGTTTTAACAGCTCATTCCATATTGTATTTTAGTTTAGTGACGTGCCAATACCTCCAGAGCACCTGTAGTTGTTCCAGGGGGTACTGGAAGGCCTTATCCCGCCACAGAGCCAGGCTGCTGGCTACCTCAATGTCATGAAGCAGCGTCTCACACTGCCGGTTCCCTCGCTTTATCTATAAGCATTTACATCAACAATGATTTGTTACACCTCCACCTAATAGAGGTAGACAATACTTCAAAGGATTTTAAACTTTAAAAAAGGACATTATCAGTCTGGGTGATTGAAGCATCGTAACCGTCTCTCCTGGCTTCACTAAAACATCCATTACCAATATAAATTTGTAAACAACAATAGCAATAGCACTTCCATCTTTTGAAATCGATGTGCCAACGTGCTACTGCTATTGTTTACGTTCATGCTCGAAGTGCTCTTTGGCAGAATCGGTACCACAAAGTCATTTTGACAAATTATATTGATAAGAGGTTTTAGTGAAGCCAGGATAGTTACAAAGGTTTCATCACCCAGACCGGTAATTGTGCTTTAAGCTGGGAGTGGCCAAGGTAGCTGACCTGTGCCTGAGTGGTGTAGGTGCCATTGTGTAGCTCCAGGAAGAGCTCTCCAGACCACGTACACAGCAGGGCCGAGTCAGCAAGAAGCTGAGAGAACAACTGGTCAGGAGTTGACATTTGGACCCTGGGAAACATGAAAATCCCACCTCACCATCTTGCTTTTTGTTTTATTTACACATCATGACTCAGGGTTTCCCACATAATAAAGTTTAGAGGAGGAGGAGAAGTGCTTCCATTGTATGCTCAAATTTCAAACAACCTGTGCATTGTAATAACCAAATAAAACAGGATATAGAGTAGGAAAGCGAGAGCAGAAGAGTGCAAGATTTTGAAAATAAACAAAAAAAACACTCCCTCCCGCCCTTAGTTTCTCATTGAGAAGTGTTGCATTCACGTACCTGTGGTGGAGTTATGATTACGCTGTGTGCACACATGTGATTGACAAGATGGATTCCCCAAACCAATTAGAGAAGAGATGCTCTGATTCCATACACTTATGACTCGCTATTGGTATTCAGGACTTTTGGGTTAACGCCAAATACAAACTCTTGTACCATGTACCACTACTATCATGTGTTATTATGAGATCTTTACACAAGATGATTATGCTGCCTTCCACTGTCAATGTGCGCACAAGACAAAATAAACACGGTAACTCACTACTAGCTCTCTGTCGCGCTCTGCTTGTATTACTATTGATGATCTCTGGTAATGTGCATGTTCATCCTGGACCATCTGCTGTGTCTAGCCCAAGTTCTGACCTATACCCTGATGTCAGTCCTTGTCACAATTATCTGAGTTTCTCTGATTTCTGCTCTCGTAAAGCATTAGGTTTTCTCCATGTAAATGCTAGCTTATTGCCTAAGATTGACCTTAGCGACCACTGTCTTATTGGCTGCATTCGTAATGGCGGCTCAGTCAAGCTGCCAGTCCTTACCACTCACAGACGAGTACTGAAACATTTCAGTGAACAAGCCTTTATCCATGACCTGGCTGCTGTTAAGTGGGACAGAATCAGCTTGATCCAAAAAATGACGATCAAAAACCGATGCAGTCCATGGTTCCACCAAGATCTAGCCGAATTGCTTCGCCTCAAGAACTCCACCTGGCGTAGGGCTCGTCATTCAAAATCCCATGATGATTGATTGATCATTTCGAAAAATCTGAAACAAGTCTATCCAGGCTATCCGCAAAGCCAAGATCTCTCATCTGCCACGATGAATAATTTCACGATGAATAATCATTAATCCTTTTATACATCCTGTGGGAGGATGTGAATACGGTGTGTAATCAGACAGAACGGAGCTCTCCATCTCCACGGAGACGGGCCACTGTTAGATTTCATAGATGCATTCTATTAATTACGGTATATTATATTCGCCTATATTGCATGACATAATAGTAGGCTAATAGTAGGCTATATGTTCTGTCAAACTGTTGTGTTTGTCTTAGTGCGTTGCTGTGACCATGACTGTATGCCTGGCCCCATCACCTGACAGCTGCCAGCTTGCCCACCAGCCAGCACCTCATCATCCACTTCACCCCACCAAACCACAAAATCTTTCTGTCCCATTATGTTACATAGTGTCTTAATGTGTTGTCTTAGCCAGCATCTCATCATCGTGGATATCATTCCTTGAACTGAACACCTCACCCAATTACACCATAATTCTTTGTCTTAACATGTTGTGCATTGCTGCAACCATGACTTGAAACCGAATTGCCCGATGTCTACCAGCTCATCCACCAGCAAGCACCAACACTAAATCATTCATTCATTTCTTATATTGTTTTTACAATTGATTGTTTGTATTACTATGTATGTCAATTATGGCACCCATTGCACTCATAACCATCCCTGGAAGGTGGTATCCCACTCCAAAGGGAGTTTTTTCTTGCCCTTTGGGGGGCTAGGGTTAGGGGGTGTCAAACTATTTGGCTTGTGAAGCCCTTTGAGACTAACTGTGAGTAAGGGCTATACAAATACATTTGACTTGACTCAACATGAGTCACTGTCTAGACTGGGCTAGGGCCTGTGTTCTGATTAGAAGGGAACCCCTCGTCATTCCACAGGGATGTAACATGGATTGATGGTGAGGAAGGGAGGAACAGGAACTGACTTGGGAAGACCATCTGTGTCCTGAATACGCTTCAGCCTGTCCAGCATCAGCTGAGTGGGTCCACCTCCACCGTCACCGAAACCAAACAGAGCCGCACTGTGATTGGCTCTGCCTTTGTCCTTGTTGTTCTTCACAGTGTTAACCAACTAGGTGTGGGGGTGAGGGGTGGGGGACAGAACCACAAGATAAACACCTTTTGAAATGCTTGCTTCAAAAGGTAACGGTTGCTTACATTACACCCACTGGAAGCATGTTGAAAAGGCCAGCTTACCTCTTCCACCCGACCTTTCATCTCATAGGAGTTTCCTGGAGGGAAGTGGGTGAGGACTTGGGAGCCATCCAGCCCTTCCCAAAAGAATGTGTTGTGCTTCAGGGGAAAAAATATGTATAAATGAAAGAAAAAAGTTCATAAAAGGGTGAAGGGAACAAGTTACCTTTTAGGATTTTGGCTCTCTTGGTCATAGTGCTGAATTTGAATATTTGGATATTCATTTGTTTGGTAGGTATTCGAATATCTGAATGCTTTGCTTTTTTTAATGAAAAAAGAAGTATGCATATTTGCAAACTGCAGGTAGAAGGTTAGGTTACATTTCATCTGAATATCCCAGTGATATCCCAGGGATCAAATTTCAAAATATGTAAGGACGTCCGTAAGGGAGTCCGAGAACGCTTGTATTCGGATATTAGAACATTATTCGAATACTTCGGTAGCGCTTTGACACCTGCCGTCCAGTGTGAGAATTGGCAAGACTGACAGAGACAGACTTTAAACTAACTGGTTGTAATAATAATTCAATGTTCTATGGTCCCCAGGATTTTGTTTGCCATGGTGGCGCTCCCACTAGTTGCCATAGAAATAAGAGGTTGCAGCAAGGGGGGGGAGGTTAATGGTTTTAGAAGGGTTTTAATAATGAACGTATTTAGCAGCTATTTCAATGTTTAAATGAGGCCAAAAGATACTAAAAAGGGTTGGTCATTTAATAAACATGAATAGAACAGGTAGCCATCTTTTTTCCTTTTCTGGTGATCCGTCACCCACAATAGCGCCTGTGTGTTGTCTCTTTGGGTGAATAGCGCTAGTCCCGCTATACAATTTCATAAAAACTTTGCACAATGTTCAAACCAACCATTTGCTTTGTGATAACTGGAAGTAAACCTACTCTCATACTATGGAAGCCATGTTTCTTCAGAAACTTTTAGCCAACTCCGTAACCGAGTTGGACTCGGACCGATGAGTCGTTCCGAAAGCCACTGACGTCCACGCAGCAATCTTACGCGATATTGTAGTTTTGCTTTTTTTGCA
>OMKN01015054.1:0-10085 GCA_900302345.1 Melanonus zugmayeri
CTTTTTGTCAAACGTGTTAGGAGGTATAATGGGGTTGACGCACCGCTACATAAAGTTTCCTTACACGGTGGGTGAACAGGCAAACAAATGTAATCGGTGCTATTGACTGCACTCATGTTGCTATAAGGGCACCGAGTGAGAATGAATTTGCATTCCATTTTTTCCGTCCACCTTGACATCGGACCATTTCTTTTTTATGTCCCTGACGGTCCGCTGTTCGGACCAAGCAGCATTCACAGCGTCCGCTACGTGCTGCCACTCGCTATTTTTTAAAACATTTTTTATGCCCAAGCTGTGTCCCGCAAATAAAATGTGCTTCCGCTTCTCTACCTCCCCTACAAGAACCTCCAATTCACATTCTGAATAGTTCCTCTTTCTTGCCGTCTTCTTCTCTCTCGCTGTCATTGTCTGTATGAATATTAATTTGGGGCGTGCCAATGCCCTTTTATAGGCAATTATGGGCGTTACAAGGGTGGGACAAAACGCGCGTTCACGTGCGCCAAGTTTACATGTCAAGTGTGATTTATAATTGGAAACAGGCGGAATATTTGTGTGCGTAAGCACGGCCCTGTTTCGTAAGTACTTTTCATATTTACGTGAATCCTGTGCAAAGTTTTATGCATGAGGCCCCTGCCCTTTAACACAGGAGAACTCCGATAAGCGAGTTAATTAAAGTTTGACTAGACCATTGATTATTACTCTGAGTGACTGTTATGGCTTGATATGTATAATGAATATAACGCTAGCAATGTATAGATAAGATCACGGATGAAATGATAGTCCTTTAACGATGCAACTACTGAAACCTGTAAATGTGCCGGCAAACAATAAAAGTGAGTAGAGCAATTAAATGACTTGCGTGATGCTTAACTGGTTGCGACAATACGTGGTTGATGAATGTGCTTGATGACGGGGAATACAGAATACACCGAAAACAAAAGTATACAACATGCGCATGGGGTTTGGGGTAACTTTTGGTTATTCAGGGGGTCCCTCCAAGGCAATGGTAGGGGAAACACTGTATATATACAAGATTCATGAGATTACCACACAAGATTACATTAATTTCAGGGTTACAATATTTATTAAGGACAATGCTTGGATCTGCATTGTTTTACTCACCTTTCTTTCTGTGAAACTACATAGCCATCCAGGACTTTGAGGCTCAGGCACCAGCTCATGACGTAAGGTCTGTAGTCGAACCCTGGCAGGGACGGGGTGGCCATGACACAAGGGTTGCTCATTATAGAGAGCTGCTCCAGATCCTGAAGAGGTGCCAAGTAGGACGCCTAAAGTAGAGCACAGAATGAGCACAAATTAGATGGGAAAAAAACCTTCTATTGATTCTAATTAAACGGTTCCTGCTTTGGCAAAAAATATCTACCTCATTGAGATCTCTTATCTCATTTTCAGCCAAGGAGAAAATCGATAGATGGGTGGGTAGGTGGGCAGGAACTGTACGGAGTGTTGTTATGCTGTTTCCGTGAAGCAAGAGTGTCTGCAATTTTAAAAATCAAAAATCAAAACAAGACTAACCAGGTGAGTCGTATATGAATGGATAGCTTGCTACTTCACCTCTGGATCCTTTAATGCTTACTTTTAAGGCCAACAGCTTAGTCAAGTCTCCAATAGTCGATATGTTATTGTCAGACAGGTCCAGGTGTTGGAGGGAAACGCAGTTGTGAAGTTGCTCAATGACCTGAAGAAAACAGACACCATTGGCAAAAAAAGAAAAAAACATTTCCACACTTGCCAAGATAAATATGGTATGGTAGAGGGTGGGTAATCAAAGTAAAGCCCCATGTCCCATCCACACACCTTAATGTTGTTACCAGACAGGTTGAGCCACTCAAGGTGCGGCAGGTCCCGAAGCCCCTCAATGTAACCAATACTGTTATTGGGCAGGTTCAGAACCCTCAGCTCCGTTAGCCGACAAACACCCATCATCCGCACCAGACGGTTGCTGGCAACGGAGAGCTGGGGACAACGAGAGCAAAATATGTTGACAAAATGTAACACAATATTAGATAGATAGATAGAAAGATAGATAGAGTATAGAAAGAGTAAAGAAATATTAAAGAGAAAGAAAAAAGATAGATAGATACAGAGTAAAGAAAGAGTGAAATTTGAATGCACCTGTTGTAGCCCTGGACTTCTTTCCAGATTATCTAGTTTCATGATGTTGTTGCGATCCAGAATGAGGGTGTGGGTTTCATCCGAGCATGTAAAACTGGGTTCCAACTTTTGGATCCCCTGGGCTGAGAGGTCCACCACAGGGCCTAAAACCACGGACAGGAAGGAGGTCGATGGTTGGTTGGATGTCATTTAATTCATCACACATGTGAAACAAGTACTTATTACACACATACTATTTGAACCAGCAAGACCATACAGACAGAACAGCTCATGGATCAGTGTATAGACGTCTAACTATGGGGTTAACAATGGCAAGATGACTATTCAAACATCACAACAATCACAAGCAGAACAAGCCAATGGCAAGTTTATCATGCTTAACCAAAAGCAGCCCATCACTATTAACAATTATTATCAACCGGTAGTTATCTAACATGTCTCAAAGTGTCATTGCTGTGCAATACAAGCGAAGACTAAAAGAAGAGGTACAACAACAACAGTGATCCGTGGTGGTGCTGCTGCTGCTAGCTCATAGCAACATTAGCTACGGGCCATCCCACTGCTAATTAGCACTAGCTAACATGTGTGGTCACAATGAAGTGTTACCAAAAAACGCATCCAGGTGCGGTGCGTTGAATTGTCCACGCAACAATCACAACGTGTGTCACGCCGCAATGATGCAGGCTTACCGGCGTTTGTGTCAAGTTTAAAATCGGAGACCCCCATCTGCACTTCAGCACCGGTCGAGACGCCTATATTAAAAACTACGTGACAGTCCGCCAAAGGGTCCCCAACAACGACCTCTTCTCGTCTCAGTGGGAGGCCTGGACGCACCGCAGGCCGGTCCTTTACATGTAGTAGCGAGTATTATTATTAGAAGCGTGTGTGTGTTTAGAATTGCTTATAATTGGTCTAAAAACTCTGTGTTCGTTTACTTCCCACTTGTGCTCACTAACACTCGGCAACCATAGCTACGCTCCTAACGTTAGCCCGGTGACGTCATCCGTTCGCGACGACGATTGGATAAAATGCATTAAAAAAAAACAATTAGATTATTTATATTTTTATGTGTGTGTTTTATGTGTGTATGCGTGTTGTGTGAAACGCACCTTTTTGCAGCGAGACATGTATATCACATTGTTCAAAAATAAATAAATAAATAATAATAAATAAAAATGATTGGATGACATTATTTAGTTTCCGCTTCCGCCTGTCTTCCTTTCCGGTTTTGCGCCCTCTCGTAGCCATCATGAAGTGAGTCCCCGGGAATATAATCTATGATCATCGCAGTATCTAAATAAGCACTAACGTTATGTGATGTTCATTATGGTTAGAAATCATGATTTCACCCCTCTGATGGTTTGTATTTGTCACTTTCAGGGTCGAGTTGTGCAGTTTTAGCGGGTATAAAATTTACCCCGGCCATGGCCGCCGATACGCCAGGATAGACGGAAAGGTAACGCGTTCTTGTGAGACATGCGTGTCTTTCTTTACTCTGGTTTTCAGCGTTTGCTCATTAAATCAATTAGTTATATTGTATGCTTCTGTTGTCTGTTCAGCGTGGTAACTACACCGTGACATCGGAGCAGTTTATTTGATTCAGGCCTTGTCGGCATGTAATGACATAGCTCCGCTTGCTAGGTACACGTATGGTTGCTACAATAAACGGATTGCTTCACCGTGTCTGTGCAACACAGCCTATACATTGTATACCCGTCCTTGGAGCAAAAACAACAGCGCAAGTGTCACGTCAACAACATCAATAGTACTTTGCTTTATTTGATCAGGTCTTCCAGTTCTTGAATGGCAAGTGCGAGTCCGCCTTCCTGTCCAAGAGGAACCCCAGACAGATCAACTGGACCGTTCTGTACAGGCGCAAGCACAAGAAGGGCCAATCTGTAAGTCACATTTTCTGTGGGGACTTGTGCATAACCTTTCCAGCAGGTGTTTCTTGTTGAGGATTGAGACTGAGGCAGAGTGACTCAGTCACTCTGCCGTATTGGCTGCCTGTGGACGGTGTGCACAGTGTACATCTGTGTTATGTGCTGTTGCGGGACTGTGTTTTACAGCCTCCGCAGCAGTGCTCATGCCACACCTGCAGCCATAGACCAACTGGAGATCATAGTACTGGCCCTTGACGTCTTCATTGACATTTTACCATTGGCCGGCCTCCATACTCTCCAACAAGTATTATACTTGTGTATGAATGTAATGCTGTAGAATTGCATGGCACATTGAAAGAATGGCGACTGTTGATTCCACAGTAGTAAGAATTTGTGTAAAATTGTCATAACAATGCAATGGATTAACTTGCGTCCTTATTTGTGTGCTCATCTGAAGCGTTACCAGTCTACTTACTTGGGTCACATAATGATCTGTTGCTTTTCCATCCGTGTTGACAGGAAGAGGTGGCGAAGAAGCGCACGCGTCGTGCCGTGAAGTTCCAGAGAGCCATTACTGGCGCCTCTCTTGCTGACATCATGGCCAAGAGGAACCAGAAGCCCGAGGTCCGCAAGGCCCAGCGGGAGCAGGCCATCAGGTAGGGGACACGCCGAGAAGTGTATTCACCTGTGCAGCTCCACCCAGAGCAGTGGAGTTTAAATTTGGTCTAAAGATGTACAAAGTGCATTCAAACTGTGATGTTGGTACTAGCTATTCTACATGAAATGGCATATTTTCGTACTTGGCTTGAGTACATCACACTTATTCTTGCCTTCCTGGTGATAGCTGGTATCAATACTTATACTAGATGATGTTGTGCTTATTTAGAGTAAATATTCACTGGGGGGGGGACAAAGATTAGGTAAATTCCTGTTAGGAGTGTTAGAACTTTATTAATCCTGACACGTGCTTGGACAAAGACGCATGTTAATGTTTATTTCAATGCCCTAAGGGCAATTATTTGTGGTAAGCATAGCTTAATACAAGCATATCAGTCCTGTGCAGTAAAACACTAGTAGGATAGTAGGATCTCTAGCAGCAACACGGAGCGAAAAAATTGAGCTGGAAATTGTTTAAAGTGTGTACCGTATGCACAGGATTCATGTAGACAACCACTCAAATACAATAACGGCAAGGTCACAGTGGCATTTGTTGTTTAGTCAATGCAATGGTGCATGAGGCTATATTTCCTGAGAAATGTAATGTATTTGTATAGTCAATATGGTGATTGGTTAGCTGAGCCCTTCTAACCGTTGACTTGTCTGTTGTAGGGCTGCCAAGGAGGCCAAGAAGGCCAAGCAGGCAACCAAGAAGCCTGCGGCCACAACAGCAAAGGTAAGATGAAGTCGATGCACTGGTATTTAAATCCCTTTTTACAAAGAACAGGCCTAGCTACTGAAGCAAGCTGGGTTCCATTGGATACTTGAACGAAAGCTGTTTAAGTTCTACTCAATCCCACCAATTTCCCTGGATCAAATGGTGTATTTACCATCCCAAACATATACTTAAATGTATAACTTAGTCCTCCTGTATTAAACTACTGCATGTTGAGGATTAGTAAAGACTGTTGGACTGATTATTTGCCGTATTGGCTGCGGGTGGACGGTGTGCACAGTGTAGTCTATGTTATGTGCTGTTGCGGGACTGTGTTTTACAGCCTCCGCAGCAGTGCTCATGCCACACCTGCAGCCATAGACCAACTGGAGATCATAGTACTGGCCCTTGACGTCTTTATTGACATTTTACCATTGGTCGGCCTCCATACTCTCCTACAATCTAAAGTGTTGCATATGTGTATGATTGTAATGTTGTAGAATTGCATGGCATATTGAAAGCACTGGTAACTGGTGAAGTTAGAATTTGTGTGAAATTCATGGACAAAATGCCAATCATAACAATAACTCTTCTCATAAATGGGTCTTCATTTTGATGAATCCGATGCTCGTTTTTATTGACGTTCAAATAATTGGCCTAGTTACTGAAGCAAGCATGTCTCTTAATATTAACACCTTTGTTCCACTGGATACATTTTTAAATGAACCCCTTGTTTCAGCTCAAATTCTAACACAGATTTTAAAACATGCCTTTGGGCTAATAGTTCTAGGAAGGAGTGGGGGATGTTATATCACATGGTAGCCACGCCAACTTATTTATTACTTTTTTTTAAGCTAGTACCCTCATTGTGTATGAGCATTATAATGAGCCATGTTGTATATGAAATGCGCCACACTATCGAAAAGGCACTTCGACGTCACGAAAAGAACCTGCGTTTGGGGCAGAGTGGAAAGTTCACAAACTGGTTGGCAGAGATTGGCAAAAGCGGTTTTTCTAAATTACGGCCTTATTTTAGTAACAGTTACAAAATGGCATAGATTACTATGGAGATGTATTGCCACGTTTAAAACAATTATTTTGGGTTCACTGCCTTTTTTTTGTTCTACTCAATCCCACTCACTCCCCTGGATCAAATGGTCTTCCCAAACATAAGTCGTATAAAAGTAGTGTATCCAAAATACAGCATGTACAACCAGTGCATAAAATCACAGAATTACATGATGCGTGTCAAGTTCCAAATTGGCCAGTCCATTTCCATGTATTTGGCGTGAATAGTTTTGATGTCAGTTTAATACGATGGGCAATACATCTTCAGATTTACTTTGCGTCTTGTCTGTTAATATACTCGCTTGGCTTTATGTATTACCTTGTTTTAATGTGGTGTTGACTACTATCCAAATTGCCCTCTAGGAACATTCCTTGCAATTTTTTGTAATGTATTTTGTCTTTGACAGGCCCCAACCAAGGCTGCCCCAAAAACCAAGATTGCAAAGCCCATGAAGGTCAATGCACCACGTGTTGGAGGAAAACGCTAAATCTGTCTATTTGGGTTGTTAATAAATAATTTCTTGGATAACCATGTTTCGTGAGACTTAATTTTATAACTATATAAAGTCAAGTTGAGTACACATCACACAGCTGTTTACATACATAGTAGTAGTACATGCTCAAACAAATTAAGGGAACACTTAAATCATACATCACAGATCTCAAATGAAATATTCAATTTGAAAATCTTTGATTACATTGTGTGAAGCCCGCTGGAGGTCATTTTGTAGGGCACTGGCAGTGCTCCTGTTCCTCCTCACACAAAGGAGCAGATACCGGGCGTGATGCTGGGTTGTTGCCCTTCTACGGCGCTGTCCAGCTCTCCTCGTGTAATGGCCCTTCTCCCGGTATCTCCTCCATGCTCTTGAGACTGCTGGGAGACAGCAAACCTTGTGACGGCACGCACGTATGGATGTGCCATCCTGGAGGAGTTGGACTACCTGCGCAACCTGAGCGGGCTGCAGGTACCATCTCATGCTACCAGTAGTGAGAAAATGCAACTAGAGAAAAATAGATCATGAAGGCTAAGTAGCAAGAAATGGTCTGTGGCCACCACCTGCAAAACCATTTACTTTTTGGGGGTTATCTTGCTGTTGCCTCTCCTGTCCACCTGTTGTCACTTTCCTTTGCACCAAAACAGGGGAAATTGATTCACAATCGTTTACGCTTCCTAACTGATCGATATCCCAGAGGTTTAATTGACTTGGTGTTATACTGGGATGATTGTGTTCCCTTAATTTTTTTTAATTTATGAAACATCTCAAAACTGATTCTCATTTCACTCACTAATGGCTGACATGGCTATGCCATTTCTTAACAAATCACACTGAAATGGCTCTTAAATCTTAGAGCACCTATGTTGAAAATGTCTTGGGCAACCCATGAGAAAAGCAAGTTGCCTGTTCCAGTGACTGTAGTCCATAAATAACACTGGTCATAGAAAAGGTACGTTTTTTTTGTAGTCCTGATAAAGATAACTTGCACTGTGACCATACCAGGGTGTCAATGCTATTCACCTTATAGATGGCTAACTCCAAATGATTCTAACACTACATGCATTGCACTGATATTTAGGAAGGTACATTTGATAGTCCATTTGGAATTGAATAACCCTCAACATGGTTTTAGATCATTTTATTAGCACACAGAGCCATATTTTACTTACATTTGTCAAACTCAGCAGGTCAGACAAGCGATGGTACAAGTTATTGCTAGAAATCAGGGGATTATAACTAGTGAGTACATGTAAAAACATTCACACTTTCTCTAAATACAAGTAGGCGATAAACCGTTTTCTCTTGGAAGACAATCAGTTTCCCAATCTCTTCTTGGCTGGGTCAGAATGAATAAGGACTATGTCCTAAACATAGCGGCTCAAAATGTAACAGTAACTCATTGTTTAAGGTAACAATAGTAAAAATTTTAAAAACGGGACTAAAAATCTAAAAAGTTTTAATTTGATTTGCCAACACGTTGCTACTGTTCTTCATCCTTACTTAATGATAAGTAAGGATGATTCTGACATCACCAAATGATAAAAAGAATAACCTGACATTCGGGGACACTCCCTAAACAACATTTAGTTGTATTGAGTATTTTTAGTAACTTTTTTAGTAATTTTGTTCAATGAGGTACCATTAAAGCTGACATAATGCAAAAAAGATTATATACTGTAACAGATTAACTTGAATGACTGAAAATGTACATTCAAAACATTTGTGGAGAAAGCACAAATACGGACAACCATTCAGACATCCTTCAAGATCAGTGTACTTCCATCAGGTGTTGTGAGAAGGTGGGGGGGGGGTGCTTTCTGTAGCAAAATAATGGTTATGCGAGGACATAATGTAAGTACGAAGACAATGTTACGGGAAGAGGGGTTGTTGGCGAAGGCCGGTGTGGCAAGGTGTAGTCTCTCCCTTTAATGGAGCGGAGGTTTCTCAACACAACACTCAGGATTCTGCAGCAGCGGGTTCTGCAGCAGCGGCTTCTACAGCCTTGGCCTTCTGCTCTTGATTATACCTAGGACAGAAATAAACACCACTGTTAACCAGGCTGTACAACAGGTAAATGACAACCTACTAAGAACAATTAGTAGTTACAAGCATGTTATGCATGCTAGTCTTTTAATCTGAATGTTATGTGGCTAAAAGACTTGCACCCTGCATATATATACATACTGTGTGTGTATGTGTGTATATATATACATACATATATATACATATATATATATATACACATACACACACACAAACATGCCCTCAAATGGCATGTTAGTGAAAATGTCCCAAGTTAAACAGTAACTTGGGACAGTGATACACTGTGGAGCTATGTACCCTTATCTTCAGACTCTAGTACACATATAGGACACTGGAGAGTAGCCCTGAAACATTATGGAGACACACGCTGATCTAAAACAGACTTCACTCACTTCCAGATCCGGTAAAGCTGGGAGATACCGGCACCGCCGACAAAGAAGTTGACGCAAAACAAGTTCCAGTTCTTTGGGATGATGACCAAAGAATACCTGGACCAAATCAACCCTGAAACCAACAAGCAAAAGGAGGTAGCTTAGCAATGTGAGTAAGGAGATGTTTACTGGGACAAAGTGTACGTTTTGGTACAAGAGGCCCAGATAGGCTTGTTTGCAGGAGCGCCATGCATGGACTGATGCACCGGACCGACCTCTGACACGGACTGATGAAATGTTTGCCGTCATTTCCAACGTCACCAGCAACAGTACAGAGTTTATTAGTTCCTCAACATGCAACTGCACACGTCGCCACCTAAAATTCGATCTAAGTGGTTCAGGAATTGAAGTTGGCCGTCTTCTCCATCGCTTTACTTACTACTGTGCAAATATCTAAACACATTTCTGAAATATTATTCTTTGTATTAGCCTGTTGAATCTCAAATCATAGCATACGCACTTGTATGTTTAGTCAGCTATGGAGGAGGACACTCTAGTTAGTAGATTAAGAGGTTTGGCGGTCTCATCTCTGAAAAGCTTGTTTACAGTCAATGAAACCCAAATGCTCCCCCGGGGGAAACTACTTAGGAAAAGTGCTAATTATAGTCAAGTGGCATGCTTGACGTACCTTGAATAGTAGCAATCACCAATTGAT
>OMKN01015055.1:0-11523 GCA_900302345.1 Melanonus zugmayeri
TCAGAGAAGCGGTGCTCAAAACCAGTTGGTTCATCGGGAAAAAAAGGGTCGTCGCTGAAGACAAAATGTAGGAGAACAAAAAAAAAAAAGCAAGCCACCAGCGCAAGTTCCCAAAGTGTGTTTACCTCTAAACCTAACGGACTAGACTGTGTCTGTACAGCAAGTGGGAGTTTGTAAACACCGTCAACAGCTACTTCTCAGCTACTCCTCTCAAAAGCCGGAAAACAAACGAAACAAAGACAAACTGACATCCAAGTGTGCACGAATGGCCGCTTGAGACAAACGTACGCCGCGGGGGTAGAACGAGAGCGCCGTTGGCACCAAACTAGGCTCCTGTGAGGGGACGAACGGATGTAATAACCTGGAGCGCTGCAACAACACAAAACTGATTATGTTTTGGATCCAGACGTGTTCTCTAGCGGAAAGTCAGACACAGCCCTACCACGATGAACACAAATGGCCATGAATCTCACCGACGCATACCCCGTATGCAGCCGTTTGTGCTCTTACAGCACAAACAGCTGCCAAGGTTGCGACATGGTATGCAATCATTATGTTACGGTTTGGAAAAGAATAACAGTGATTTGTATTGATTTGTTTTGTTTGAAATTAAATAAAAAATAAATCCTCTGCAGTGTTTCCCCTACCATTATGTTGGGGGGCCCCCAGCACCCCCCCCAGAAAATCAAGTCAATTGTATTTAGGATCGCGAGTGGAATCCTAGCGCTAGCCCCCCCGTCAACAATCCGATCGTGAGTGGAAACAATTTGTTAGGTGCTTGAACTTCAGTCTCCCCCCGCCCCCCAAAGCTGTAAACCTAGGGGAAACACTGCTCTGTAGAGGTGACCGTTGGCAAGCTTGCATCACCTGTACAACCACTGACATCTTAAAAAGAGGCAAGAGAAGAGACGGTTCACACAAAGAACACCTGAGAGAAATGACCAGAAGGGGGCAGCACAGCACCCCAAAAAACACAAGCTACACAAAACAAAAAACACATAAAAAAAGAGGGAAAGAAGAGAGGAAAAGGAGTAAAAGGGAGGAGAGGAGAAAAAAAAATTGCCACCTTGGACACGGCTATGAGCGTGGTGCGCCTTTTTCATTCCAGTCATGCAAAGAAAGTCCAGCGGTGCCCACAGCTCTGCTGGATTATACAACTAAAGGGCAACCAGGACAGAGCACCACTATTCCCTCCCAAAGACTATCAACCCAAGCCAGGCTCGGAGGCTGGGCCCTGGGTTGGTTGGTTGGTTGTGCTGGCAGGGCGTGGCCATCCCGTGTGGCTGGATGACACTGCTGCTGCTGCTGGTTTCTGCTGGATACAGGGCTGCTCTCCTAGTGGCCGTCGTCCGGGGTCAACATGTCCTGGGCCCGCCGGTGGGTCTCCAGGGCTGTGACGGTGGAGACGTCCTGGGGAAGCTCTGACTTCCGCCGCATTAGCGGGCGGTCTTTGCGTGGATCCCTCTGGATCTGGAGCCAACGTGAAACATAAAAAAATATAATGAAAATAAATAAAAGAAATCCACAGTCGGTGGACGACGGGTCAGAGGGGGGGGTCACATCGGTTTCCTCCGCAGGCGCGCTACCTGGATGGCTTCGTCCTCTACGGTTTTCTTCAGCAGCGCGACGTCATCCAGCAGCGGACAGTCTGTCTCCATGTCCATGGGAGAGCCCAGACCCCCCAGATCGATGTACAACAGGAACTAGATGGAAAGAAGGCAACACGCTCAGGAAATAAGACGCATACAGAGTCCAGTAATGCACCACCTTATTCTGAGGTATATTCAGAGGCAGCAGATAAGAAGTTGAATGGGTGCAGCCATTACTCTAAAGGTCAATTTAAATAGATTGGACATTTGAATAGACTTCCCGGCTCTATTCCATTAACACATGCAGATGATAGATATTATTCAAGGCAAAAAGAAGTGCAGTGTAATGGATGACCTTCACACACCTGCGGGTTGGACTTGGCCAAATGTTCAATCTTTACCCACGCGTCTTCTCGCTCCTTCCACTTGGCCTTCTCTCTGGCAAAAGGACAACATTTACACATCATTAGAGATCACCGTTCACAACATCATGACGACAAACCGGAATCATGACACGTAAAACATGTACCGGGAACTGATAAATCGTGTTTGTTAGCGGCCAATCCGCGATGCGAGATTAGGATTTGACCTTACTTGCTCTTCTCTGCTCTGAACTGCTGGGTGCAATCGTCGAACAGCTTCTGGTTCATTTCCATGAACAGCTTCAAAGCATTGTAGATAAGCCCGTGGATTGTCCTGCAATATAAAACAAAAAATAAATAAATACATGAAGAAACATAAGCGGTGTGTGCTCGTCAGCAGGGGTGGAGAAGGGGCAGACGTGGAGGGTAGTTACGGGCGACTCACTTGTTCCAGTGGGTCTTGGAGTTGCGGTAGAGCGCCGGGAACATGATGGGCAGGATCCTGGCCGCATTGTCGCTGATCAGGCTCATGATGTACTCGTTGTTCCAGTAGTACAGCGCTCGCTCTGCGACCTACAGGAGCACAGGCCGGTTCCGGGTTTAGTAGCGTAGTAGCAGCACCGCAACGCATCCCTAAATCATCCCTCATTGATCCACCCTGACCTATTGACTCAGGTCAAGAAGTCAACCGTTCTAGATATTATAATGTTGACACACACATACACTCGATCTACTTCAATTAAAGTTGTCAGTGATTATGGTCTAGCGCAGCCGTTCTCAAACTCTTTTAAGCCCTCTTTTAACTCTTGGAGCCCACTGAGGTCTACATAAATAGGACGGAATATGAACAGAATTTGAATTGACAAATTAACATTAACAAAATGTGAAGCATGGGTTTTAAAGTCAATAATTTAATATAACAATTTGCTGCACGGGGCCCGATGCTGGGCCCCAACCCCGTGGTTTGAGAAACGCTGGACTAGCGTACACACGGTAGGGGTGGGTAAGAATAATCGATTATTTGATTATTCAATTTTTTATTTTTGGGTTCTCTTTGCATACTATTTTTTTTAATGTGTTAGTATGTCTTCTATGATCTTAAACATAGTAATATCTGCTATTTGTGTCTAAAATGATAGAAACCTGTCCCAAATACAGGTTGGGTTGATAATGATCGAAGCAAATGGCTTATACTTGCTTCTAGTTTTACGGTAACTGAGCAAAACCTTGGGTGAACTGTAACTATTTTAACAGTGCTGCTTCAAATCATATTGAATCGCCAAAGCCTTAAATAAATATTAAACCCAAAGCCTGCGTCTATGTCGGGACAGACAAAATGTTTTTGAATGTCCAAAATAGACTGTAGTGGAGTCCTATTTGAAAATTCAGCCGCGTTACATTCACGATCTGTGTGCGTTGCTCCGTTAAAACAATATGATTCTAGTTCTTGTTTGTGTCGCAAATATACTACAAATATGAGGGAATATATGCTTTGGGCGTAACGAAATGTGCACATGCGCCGGAGTATTCAGCTAAAAAAAGATGAAGAGTGAATACTCCGGCACCTGCGCAAATTTGGCAAAGTGGGACATTAAAAATATCTTTTGCAAAAAATCTGTTTCACTGCCCGGATTACTTTGGATTATAGCAACAAACGCAGTCATATCGGTGCAAGCGTTTTTTTTAGATATCTTCCACTCGATGTTCAATGAATGGGGAAATAATAGGCAGGACGTAGAGCACTAAGTTCGACACAGTCTACGTGCGCTCTGTTTATAGAGTAAAGTAGAGCCACATAGATTTACCACCGCCAATCGGAAACATTTCGACCACATTTCTGGCCCTGTTGGCAAATTATTGATTATTCGCTCATACCAGCCACTGATTATTCAACCATGAAAAAAGTCACTTGTGCACGTCGCTAACACACGGTACCTGAAAGTGTGGGCTAGACACACATTTGGCCAGCTGTCTGAACAGAGGCTCCATGACCTTGACGAACTCCGAGGGCTCGATGACGTCCAGGATCTCCTCCAGCTCGTTGAGGAACATCACCTCCTTAGGACTGTGGGTCTTTGGCCAGTACTTGAGCAGAGCCGTCACTGTCTGCTCATGCCAAGAAAACAGAAGCCTTAATGTAGCCTTGAAGGCTCCTTGCCAAGCCAAAGGATTTTATTTGATTGTGTGAATGAACCAGCAGCAACCACAAAAAAAAGCCATCTATACATTGTTTTCAATGAGATTGTAATCGAATGTTCTAAAGCGAATCATTTGCCAGCAAACTGCATGACGTTGTAATCATTGATTTGTGTCAATAGATCCTGAATTAAATACGCCAGAAGATGGAAGTTCCCTTTTCACAGGGGGCACTCGATAAGAGTGTTGTAATGGGAGCATTTGCTTGGCATTATGAAGACGTACCGGTTCTGTGAGAGTGCTGTCCTTCTCAAGGAACTGAACCACACAGTAGGCCAGCTAATAGGGAAACATTAGGGATGGAACGGTTATGATCAGACAAAGAAAGCTATGTATGTATTGAACTGATGCACAACACAATGTGTGTTACTACTGACCTGTGGGTGGTAGACACTGAGAGACTTGACTTTGTGCAATGGCAGCAGAACTTTCAAAAGGAATATCTTGTGCTCCTCTTTTAGTGGTAATGCAAAGCCGTTGATTATGCTGCAAGAGGTCAGAGTACAGAAGAAGTCACGAAGGAAAGCACCAAAAAAATCTGTTTGGAGGCCACACAGACTTCACTTTATGTTCGTTGTCGTGCGTTACTCAGCTCATGTCATTGCTTTATAGTCAAAACGAAAATCACTGAGAAATCATTTACTGTAAACTACTGTGTCCCACCAAATATGTCGAGAAAAATGCTAGGCTATAGAGATTATGCATATTAATAAACTGGTATGTTGTCAGTTTATGTATTTTACATATTGGGGAGATGCCTGTTGTGAAAGGCTTTTTATACGTTTAGTTTTTTTTATCTCAACCAGTGACCTTTTTTATAAATTATAAAATAATAATACAAAAATAGAATGGACAATAGAATGGCTTGAAGGTTTTCAACCTGTTCTTACCTGCCTAATATTTCCAGTAACTCTGCTATTCCATTATGATGTTCAGTCTCATAAATGAACCTGCAAAAAACACACACGGTTAACAAAGAAAATCCATTAGCCTCCAGAAAGCTAAATAACTACAAATTTCACTAATGTGCACTCTCGTCATCTACGCACCTATAAAATATGTTGTTAATATGTTTTCTGATGTATGCTCGCAGGCCCAGGAACTTTCCGTAGATGCGATGGAGAGTGGTTTTTAAGAAGTCCCTTTCCCGGGGGTCCTCGCTGTCAAACAGGTCTAACAGCTGTGTCCCGATGAACAGAACAAAGAAACGACATGAAATGAAATGCACCACTACAGCATAACATAAACACCACAAGCCTCATTTTGTGTGGGTTTGAATTTAAATTAAACCTCCACAACTGGACTCATTCTGAAGATACTGTATATGTGAAGTGATATTGTATACGCATCTACATTACACATATACATGTGAAATGAAAAAGAAAGAAGAAATGCTCACCTGCATAACAAATCTCTGGTCGATATACTTTTTGGCTACATTTGGTTGAAAGTCCGGGGACTCCAAGAACCGTAGGAAGAACTCGTAGACCAGCTGCAGAAACGTGGGGGGGAAAAAAGGAAGTCACACAAACATTCCAACATAAGGTGTGTGTGCATGTTATACTATATGTAACTATACTACATGTACTATATGTCACATGTACCTGTAGGTGTGACATCATGTACTTGTAAGGTGACATCATGTACCTGCAGGTGTGGCATGTACCTGTAGGTGTGACATGATGTACCTGCAGGTGTGACATGATGTACCTGCAGGTGTGACATGTACCTGTAGGTGTGACATCATGTACCTGTAGGCGTGGCATGTACCTGTAGGTGTGACATCATGTACCTGTAGGTGTGACATCATGTACCTGTAGGTGTGGCCATGCAGCCTCTAACGTCGGCTCATCCTCCTCTGGGTCAAACTCCGCCCCTGTCGGGTTGGACGAGGGGGGCAATGTCCTGAACATGTTCCCCGAAAACTAGGGAATCGGGACACAAAAAACAAAAAAGTCATAATAAAGCAATAAATGAAGATGGACCCTAACACCTGATACTCCTCATGAGCATAAAAGATGCCATGACAAAGTCCACACTTTGATGATTAAAGCAACCGGGAGACTTCAAAGTGTCCTCGTCCCTGAGCTGGGAGAAGGGTTTGCCAGGGTAAGGAGTAAGAGGATATTTTCATGCTGATTCGACGGCTCCCTTGCATTTCCTGCCGCACTGATCAAATAGCGGCCTGGGTTAAGAACGAGTACACATTTGCACCTAGATCGGCTACAGGTCACCGTGTGGCATTGAGGAAAAGGCTTTGATGAACATCAAAGCGCTTTCAATTTGGCCGGTGAAAGCAAACTTGGTCACATAATGCTTTCAGAGCGCTGCATCAATAAACCAATTTAAATGTAATAACTGTGAATGACGTGGTGGTCTCGTCAGCAACCACAACGTAAACTTATTTTAAAAAATGTGGTTGGATTGGTAACGGCAAGCACTGTGACAAGCTTGTGGTTGACAGCGGTTCATCAAACAGACCAGTTACTGAAACACAAGAATGACACCGACCTGTTGTTCAGAATATCCACTGTAACAAGTAAAACGACTATCATTTAGGGGTATTAAAACAATGTATGGTTCCAACACAACTAACTGAACTATCTATCTATTGTCCAGCGACTACAGTCTCATACAAACCAGAATCTATAGTCACACTCAGGTTCACACTGCGGTCTGGGATGCCTGTGAGTCCTGAGTAAAGCTGAAACTATATGCATCTGAAATGTGGTGAATATTCACGCCGGTGGCAACCACTGTGGCTTCTGTCCACGGTGGAGAGATTGAATAGAAGATGAAAAGGTTGTTATAAGGCTAACAAGGTTTTTAACAAGGTTTGTTGTGTGTCCTAGAGAAAATAGTCACTTAACAGTCACTGATTTATCTTCAAGAACCAAATCATTATTTAATACAAAACCAAGTTAGTGGCTTGGACCAACAACAAAGTATATTTTTAGGTCACTTTTGTGATAAAGTTATTTAGTGATAAAGTTTATCTAACCAATTGTTTAAAAAAACGGATAAAACTGAAATGCTGATATTTCCAAAAAATATCAATTTCACCGTACCAACACTAGTATCTGATATGGAGTATCGTATTGGAGAATTTGAAACAAAAATCTGATATGTACATCCTTGTCAAACACGCAGGGTGTTTTTTTGTCACAGACTTGAGCATGTTAGATATCTATAAAGGTTTATTCTGTATGTCAACCCTCATATCGTATATCGTAAAAATCCACATATTATACCACTTTGGAGACAAGTGCCTGCTAAACCACTGAGGTGTAAATGTCTACATTAGTCAATCCCGCCAAATCACCACCCTCGAGCTCCAACTGCTGTAAACCATCCTCCACCCTCATAATGGCCCACCGCTGTACTGACCATGTGCACCACCTCTGGGTAGATGGGCTCCGTGATGACGTTCCGGTTGTGCGTGATGTACTCCACCATCTCGCTCAGCGCCGCCCGCTTCACCTCCTTCCATTTCAGGTCACTCAGCGGGTCGGACAGGAAGTCGAAGAGGACACAGCACTGCCGCAGCTTCTGGATGAAGAGCTTCTCCTGCTCGGCCGGGGGAACATCTACAGGAAGGAGATGGTGGACATATGTCAAGGGGGCAGGGTAGTTTAGTGGTTAGGGTGTAGTCGAATGGTTCTGGGTTCGAACCCCAATGTCCGCAGCCTATCTGTAGGCATCCTTGAGCAACATGGCTAACCCCACCACCTAAATTTGCTTTGGATAAAAGTGTCTGCTAAATGTCTAAATAAATAGTATGTGGCAAATATTCAATTTAGCCAGCTATGGATTTGAACCGTCACCCTCAGGTAGTCGGTTGAGGGTTCCTGTTATGAGGACTAAGAGATGTAAGGTTTCCTTTGTCCCTGCTCCCATTCAGTTGTTAAATGGTAGATAGTATTTTACTGTTGTCTGGAGATTGCTTATTTTTGCCACAGACTGCTTACTTGACTCCTGTACTTTGACATTGATGCTAAATTAACTTTAAATCACTCTGCTCAGTATGTCCTGTTGCTTGTTGGTGTCTATCAGTGTTTTGGTGTTTTTGTATGATTGTGCGTTTTTGTATATCCTGGCTGCAAACCAATTTCCCTGTAAGGGACAATAAAGATACTTTGAAGTGCCATGAACCATTTGGGTGACAACAACCTTTGAAGAAATTGCCCTTCCTGACTGCAGAATTCAAATAGCTTTCTAAATCTCTATCAACCACATCCAATATCTTCCGGTGGCCCATGTTGTTTCTAGGCAGTAGGCGCTACATCACCACTAACTTCTGAAAACATCCAAAGGGGACAGAAAAGAAACCTAATTAGACAGGACACTAATCATATTTAAAACTGAACAGAACACCAACGACAGTCTAGATAGATTACAGAGCAAGCAACGCCATCCTCAATAAGGTCAGAGCAGTCACGCTCCTGCCTGATCACGGTTCATGAATTACCTTTCCTGCTTTCGGGGTAATATAATTCTTAAAAAAAAGAAAAAAGAAATTAGCAAGTGAACCAACTGCTGATCTATTCAACCACTGATGTGGAGCTTCCTCTGACTGCAATCATTTGGTTATGGGCCATGTCACAAGTGAAACACATGATAACACATCAAAGAACACGAATACACATTTTGCTCAGGCTACCTTTGAAACACAACGTCTCGGCCACAGGGTGCTACAAATGAAAGACCGTACGTCATCGAGTACCTTCGATGTTCTGAAGGAGGGCAGAGTTAATCAACATTGAGTGCCATTTGCTATACACTGCCGTTCCTTAAGAGTCCTGACAAATACCTTTCCAGATCCATTACAAGTCAATAGAACACACAGCAGCACACTCATCACTGTCAACAGGACAGCCCGTTCTTTAGTGCCCATGTGCATGATTTCCCCACTCAACAGCCTTCCAATGCAAATCAATGTTTATGACACAGAAGCTGGGTGGGAGAGAAAAAAAAAAGAAAAAAAGACTTACTCATAGAATTATCATGTAAGCTGTGTAAATCAATGCAGAGCAACTGGGCCGCATTTGATTCGCCTCCACACTGAGAACATGACATTAACTCTTCACCGCAGTACAGTCAGAATAGAACTACTAACCACAACATAGCTTTTTTTACACCCGTTTTACACAGAACCAACAAAGCCGGCATATTGCCGCAACCGTGGGTGCGTTTACACAGCATGCCGGCATTCCGGCATCAGAGGCGTGACGTGTGACGCAACAGCGTCAGCCGACGCGGCCGACTATCGCGCCGCATCGGACGCTCTCTGTTCACACTGAATGCGTTAAATATGCAATTCTGTTGCCATGAACTAAACTCTAACTTTCACTCGCAGCCGGTCAGGACATTCAATAGAAAACAAAGCAATCAAACTGATTTTGTCGCTGACGCTCGCATTCAGTCAGGACACGGTGATGCGGCCGACGCTGTAGCGGAATGCTGGCTTCTGTGTAAAAGGGACGAAGCCGGCACCCCTCCAGGAACGGAGGTGTGAATGCTGGCATATTGCTGCAACAACTTGGACCCCCCATTCCGGCTTTGTACTTTTACACAGAAGGCGAGCCGGCATATTGTCACAAGATTCCCGCAACGAAACGGAAGTGTAAACGGGGCTTGCGTCAGCAGGACCTGGCCATGGTAAAGTAAAGGACATCTGATTTCAACAAAAAAGGTTTACAGTAGAAAATTAAGTGGCAGAATATGCAACATCTGAGGCAAGGTCAAAATGGGAAGTAAAAGGTCTATTAATAACTTCGGACACATCTGAAAGCCACTTTCAGATCTCTGCAATAAAAAAAAGTGGCTCAGCTCACAATAAGCAAACAGTATTTTAATTCAGGCCACCCTGATGAGGCTAATGGAGAGCCACAGAGCAAATACAAACACTGTTCCCAAGAAGAAGCCATACACTGCGTAGACATCAGCCCCCTGTTTGCGTCACCATCTGGCAAGTCAGTACAGATACCACACATCAACCTGATACACTGGCAAGACTAATAAAACCACTATCATCAATCAAGCACCGCCAGCACACTCACACAACACATAGTTTGTGTTTTGACCAACTGTTACAGTATAGTATAGTGTGTGTTTTTTAGGACGACGGCTCCCTTGAGACCATTTCCCTAGTAACACCTTTGCCATGCCAAGTCTGCAAAAGCCGTCTGTTATCTGCCATGGACAACATGCATGTGTGTACATCACCATGGAGACAAGTACGGTGCAGGACTTTGGTCAAGGGAGGTCTACAGCGAGTCAAAGACGGCTGCGGCCGTGGGCTGTGGTTGCTTCAGAGCAGGGCCCCTTTGACTGTGGAATATTGTCAGTTATGAGTTAAGAGAGGTAGTTAGAAATGTTTACACAGTCTATACCATCACGCACACACACACACAAACACACACACTACATCTGGGTAAAATGGTTATCTTGCTGCAAGACAAACAAGTTCTTGACTATTGTGGGAAAAAAGTCAGGAATGCAACATGACCGCAAAACAACTATATGAATGTGAAAATAAATTCCGATTAAAAATGTTCCCACAAAACAAAACTTCACACCCGAGGTAAATTGCAGATAGTAACAGAACATGTCATTCAATACTTCCTGTGTGAAAGACAACTTGCTGGGGTTTGGCGGTTCATCCAAAGGGAATTCATCCCATAAGCATGTAACACAATTACATTAATGAATTATGTCTAACCATAATATATTTTTGTAACCATGGCAGGCAACACATGGATGCTGAAACGATTGGTTAATGAAGCAATTACTAAACAGACAAAATGAACTGCTAAATGTTGCCGATAGTCGATTAATCACTTTTCACTTCACAGTCATTTATTAACAAAAGATACCAACAATTAGCTGCTTATAAATGCAAATATGAGTTTTTTCTGTTTCACATTGGTTTGGCTACTCGTTACAAGGCAAATGATTGCCTATTACTTTAATAACTTTGAATGCTAGAATCAATACAATATAAATGAGTCACTTTGTAATGTGAATATGTTTAGATGTCTTCATATCATGGGGTCATGTGTGGGTACATTTTCTCATGCAATGCCGGATTTCTGAAATAGGCAGATGTTGAGCAACTCGGCTGCTAAACAAAAGAAAACAAAGAAAACATTTTAAATGTTTAAATTTAAATGTTCCCTCAAGTGGTAAGCAGTGGGCTAGAAGTGTTTCATAACCAACTGAAGTGAGTAAAGAATTTTAACTGACTTGAATTTGCAGTCATACTGACGTGCACATCTTTACAGGGAGAACAATCTTCCAACCACTTTCCCTCACATCATTCCATTAACCTCCCCGTCACATGCCGGTTGCTTTTGAGCCAGGCACGTGTCCACCTT
>OMKN01015056.1:0-10050 GCA_900302345.1 Melanonus zugmayeri
TTTGATGATTGATTACTTGGCAGACCTCTAGTCACAACTTATTCCTGTCCTTCGTTTGTCTGGGATGTGGGACCCTGAAAGAAGGTCATGGCAGCAGGAAGAGACGACAGACAGAAACGACCAAAACTTCTGATTCTTGGCTCCGTGTGGGAATAAGAGTGGGCTATATAAGACGCTACTGTCACGGCCAGACACTGCGCCATGGCACCAGCGTTTTTAACGGTGTCCACCCCCAGAGAGTCTATCTCCACGGGATACCGATGTTGTTGAAGGAAGAAGAGCGCCCATGTTGACGACGGTATATGCACCCAGACACTGCAGCCGCGAACGGACTCCTATAGCGCCCGTGACAACAAGTGTTGGCTGCACACATGAAATATACACATGAGAGAGAGAGAGAGAGAGAGAGGACAGAGAGAAGAGAGAAAGTGGCAGAGAAAGACTGTGGAGTGACCATAATTACTAAAAACTGATTTAGAAAGGTTTCCCACAGCAGAAAGCTTAAGCCAATTGATAACAATTGTTTTGCGCACCTGAAACAAAAATACTAAATTACATTTTAAATGGATGTAAAACTGAGAGAGAAACATGGACCTTGACAAAGTGGTTGCATGAAACATGAAAAAGGAAAAGCGTAACAACATATCAATGCAGGATAGCTTGCTCGCAAACAAGACGAGGAGCTCTCCATCTGAATGCATTGGGCTGAGAGCGGCGAAGAGCTCAGTCTGATGGATAATCAGAAAAAAAACACTTTTGGTTGGACCGCATTTACATAATTGTAGCACTTATCGTGCCATCACAGATGAAACGAGAAACGGTCCCCGAGCAGAACCATGGGAGAAAAAAAAATACAGTTGTCAAGGTAACTGAAGCTTCGAGGGTTCAACGAGAGCATTTCACTGACCTTGGCAGAGAATCCAGGCAGGAGGGAGGAGAGAGGAAGAGAGGGAGGGAGGAGAGGTGGTGAAGTGAAAGAGGTAGGAGGGGAATGGTAGCTGAAGCTGCGGTGATGGCAGGCCTGCATTGATATGGTGTAGATTATTACACTGATAGCAGAAAACCCACCACTGAAGTGGATTGTGATATTAGGAAGATCTTTGATGCCACTGCTATGAATCAGAGCATCTAAGAGACGTCAAATAAATACTTTATGTCCAGCAAAAGTTTCATTTGGTGTATTTTCATTTGCATGCAACTAGGTCAAAACGTCATATAGGTCATTATCGCATCAAAATCAAGGCAGATAGATGATTATTTTGTGCAATTTTAAGTTTTAATAACAATTTAATTTTGGTTCCTTTACTTTAAGTTAGTAGCTAGATTCTCTACTAGTAAGGGAAGCCTTTGGTGTGTGTGTGTGTGTGTGTGTATGTGTGTTTAGGTGTCTAAGAGAGAGGAGTCATTGGGAAATTGGAGACATTGAGAAAGAGAAAGCTTAACACCATGCTTAAAATAACAATTAGCAGAAGAAAACATTTACAGGATTGCCGACGATCAGCGGCCAAGTTCCCAGGGGGACAAACAACCATCTCTGATTCACTGCTTAAGGCCCCACACACACACACACACACACACACAAACACACACACACACAGAGCCAAGGAGTCTATGAGAATGTGTGCTGCTGTTCTCCTATGTCTGTTCTAGAAGAGGATCCCATTTCCAGGATAACGGCTAATGCTAAGTTATGGGGTTAAGACAATAAATAGGAAGAAGAAAAGACTGTATAAAAACACTCACCAGGTAATAGAATATATAATAATAATACTAATAATAATAATACTAATAATACTAATAATAATAACCATAACATAATAATAATCATAATCATAATCATAATCATAACCATAATAGAACATGATAAAGTAATGTATTAGTTTAGGAATCAGAAGAACAAGATTTTGAGTTGACAGCGTCTGCGCTGTGTGCATGGATCAGTGTTTTTGTTGATATGGCTTCCAGACAGATTTACCGGCGAACGAAACACCGAGAGAACAACGTCTACAGAATGCAAAGCGGAGGTTTATTGGGAACACAAAAGAAAACAGACAGAGAAGCAGCTCCTGAGATAGATGGATAAAGAGATTGAGCCAACGGATTGACACATTCCACCGCAGAGCACTTACGCTGTCCGTCACTCTGCCAAGGCCACTCACGCACTGAGGGACGGCTGTATCCAGGCAACCGCGGCGGCCCGCATCGCCCGTGACTAAACCGTCTGTATGTAACCGCCTATCCACCAATCCCGAGCCATCCTCTTACACCTCAGCCAATCGCTGCCAAAGTCGAGCAGCTGCAATCAGCTGAGTGTGTTTTGGCGAGCAGCCGGCGGCGGATTGGGAAACTATCGCAATGTGGATCTGTAAAACACACTGCTCAACCTGTAGCAAATAAAGCCCTGTGGATCAATCCAGGACATTTAAATTACCTAATGGGTAATTTTTAATTCACAGAAATACAACGAATGAACGTTGGTTTACATACGCCCCCCCCCCCCATGAACAGTTTTCATGGCGTGCCAGGCAGTGTTAATGCAGTGCAGCGCCTGTATTTATAAAATAAACATGAATTCACTTTCATTTAGCTTATTTAGTTTTAATGGCATACGTTGCCCCTGGTGCTCTGAGTTGTGCGGCTCAGCAGAATGTGTCTGCTGCTGACATATGAGAAATGCCATTATTAGCATTTGTTCCACCGACTATCCAGCCAGTCCTGTGGCCATGTACTGTGTGTGTGTATTTGTGTGTGTGTGTGTGTGTGTGTGTGTGTGTGTATGCGCGCATGTGTCTTCCTGTGTAAAATGAGAGCGATGCAGAAAGACCTGCAACCTTCACTAAAGTTGTGGATGTGAACATGCACACACAGGCACGCACACACACGCACACACACACGCGTACAAACCCAAATGTCTCAAGTGTCCCTTGCACATACTTTTGTGTCATCTCCCTCCTGTTGACAGGTACAGGTTTAGACAAGGCAATCTGTTAGTGTAAGGGGGGCTGACAGGGGGCTGATGTTGGGTCGGCCGTGTGCGTTTGATCCTCCGCGTTTCACGGAAGCGACGCCAACCGGGGCGGCTCAGCCACGCTCCCTCACTCTGTTGTGTCTCTCTCTGATCTACCACAGAGCTGCATAATCCTACAAACAGTCTACGTAATACAAACACTATGGTCTGCTGCGGCGTGTGATGAACCCAGGGCTCAGTGAGGCTCAACAGTTCAGAGCTACTGATCTTTGAATGTGAACTGGCTGGACCGTATGCTTTGCTTGTAAAAAGAACAATTACAATGGCAATGCATATGAAGCTACAATTGGGGATTAAATATTTGTTTTGCTGAGGTTTGCTTGTGGAACCTGAGAGATAGGTGTGTGATAGGTGACAGCTATGCATTTTCAGAGCTCAACACTCTTGGAGTTGGCAACCATCAATATAGATAAATATAGTAAAGCATAGTAACTATCACGGACACACGCACACACACACACACACATGTGTAGCATAGACTGCGCATGCACGTGTTTTATTTGCACACACAGGGACATTTGCGTGTATCATGTCTCTTTATCTATTACCTTTCAGGTTGAGTGAGTGTATGTGTGTGAACGTGTGTGTTTGTTTGCGTGCAGAGTGTGCAGACTGTTCTGCAGGAACAGGAGGAGAGGGTCTGTGAAGTGAGCGTGTGCACGGCCACCACCACTAAGGTTTATGGGTAGCCGTCGCCGGCTGAGCTCATAAAAGGCAGATAAGTGTTGTGTCAATAGCCCGGCCTGGGGCCATTAATCTGGCTGGAATAAAAGCCCAGACTCCTCTACTGTAACCATAGCAGACATAGCAGCGGATGCGCAGAAAAAAATCCAGTTTCCATTAAACGCACCCAGTCGGTGTCAGCGTTATTAACAGTGGGTCACTGGGGTAATGTTATAACCGCTAACCGCTCCCCCAGGCAGCGAGGATGATACCACGGCTTAAAATACTTCCTTAACCATGGTCCTTTAAAAACACTACTCAAGAGATGCCGCGCAAACGCAGCACGGTGTTCGGTATTTGGCTACGGTATGATAGGGTGTTGCCTATTTGCATGTCTCATGCAGCTTCGCCTGCTACCAGACACAATATCTATACAGCGATGCATGGGTTCAGGGCAGCGTATTGTTATGACTTAACAATAAGTCACTTCTGCCGGGTTAATTAGATACCGAGAGAAACAGAAAGAGGAATCCTTGGTTAAATTGTACGCCTGATTATTTCACAGCCTCTGTCCCTTCCCCAGACAATCCTTTAACAACATAATAGTGGAGGTAAACATAACAACGTGGTGTTTTCTCAGCTTAAACAGGGGTTAGTAGCTTAGTCCGCTTGTGTTTGTGTGTGTGTGTGTGTGTGTGTGTGTGTGTGTGCGTTTGAAGATTTCCCACTAGGCAGTGGTGGCATTCTCACAACAGCAGCTGCAGTCTCTCGATAAGAGCTGCACTAAACTGAATGTCTCACTTAGTGGACAGAATGCAATTCGACATTTACACACACACACACACACACACACACACACATATATATACACACACACATATACACACACATATACACACACACACAAATTCAGCAGAGATGAATCAGAGTAAACTTTCCTATATCTTAGGAAACTCTGACGCTGTCGCTGACATTAGCAGAGTTGATAACCTGAGCCGGACGGCGCCTCAGAGAAACTCACAAACAACATACGCTTCATATATCAGCAAGTCATATGCCCATCCTCCAGATCAGCGCTGTGACATTTATAATTATCTTTTCACTGTAAAAATAACCACAAGTGTCTGTGAGACATGGGTGATCCATCTGAGCACCAATGAAGTCCTTTTTAGAAACACACACTTTGCAATCCGTTATGACTGTTATGAGGACCAGCGCTGCTAAATCACCTCCAACACAAACACCCATTAACACACTTAACTCACTTACTCACTTACTCAGGTGGAAACACGAGCTAAACAACATGAAAATAGTCACCACAACCACTCACATTATGAAATGAAATAACATTTTGGACATTCGGGATTTGGTTTCCGGTCAGTTCAGGAGAGAGGACAGAACGTGTGATCGAGCAGAGATCACATCAGGGTATGACTTCTATCGAATTGAATTAGTAGAAGTGATACCCTGGTGTGAGTCCAATCAAACCAAAAATGCTGGATTTGGTTCTGCTAAAAGTGACAGCTATAATCCAATGAAGGGCAAATCTGTAGCCTTTTAAAATAGAAACATGATTGTTATCCTGCATTATTGATTTTTGAGTATTTTCTTTGTATGGGTGGGGATTGTAGGGTTGGGACAGAATGGGTGGGAGAGGGAAGGGAGCTTTAACTATGTGAAATGATCGTGCTTACCAATGTACATTTCCCTGTAAAAATGACAAATCTTCAGAATAAAATATTTTAAACATTTTAAAAATAGAAAAATTAGACCAAAATATGTCATCAACAAAATGCACTCATTATCATCAGGTTGACCGCCTGATTAACACATTTTCCATTCACACATCATTGGTGTGCTGTAACACTGCTGATGAATGAGCAGTCATACCGATGGTGCTCATACCTTTACTCACCCAGCAGAGAGGGAATCCAGTAGCCGACGGCATTAGATTAGGAGCTACTTCCTGATTTAACTTGATTAAGGAGGATATTGTCTAAGCTGTGCTCTCCATAGTACCTCCAGTGGCTAATGGTATTTTTACATTCAAAGTGGTATTGTGTTACAAATGAAATAAACATTATTATGATAAAGCATTCCCATGACATTGAGACACGGGTGTACCGTCTCATCCCGCTGGTGTGATCACAGCAGGCTACCCATGCTGTTTCCATCTAGTTAGTTATAATGGTGCATAGTTCAAAATGAATGAAAATGACTATCTGGAAACTATGATGGACCAGAGGAGGCAAGCCCACATACCATCATCAGGAGTGGTAGTAGGTGGTGTGTGTGTGAGTGTGTGTGTGGGCGTGTGTGTGTGTGTGTGTGTGATTTTCAATAAGCATACGAAATGAAACACTACAAAATATATAGACCATCACGTGTACAGGTATAATAGACGATAATAGCTTCCCAGTTGCACACATTCCGGTATTAGAAAAGGTACTGGGGACACAATTCAACATTTTATGACTCTAGACACGCACTATGCTACAATGCCTTTAATAGTTTTTATTTCCTCATTGTCTCTTTCAGGGAATAACAGTATTTTATAGGCTAGTGTTAACATGCTCTCTCACGCTCCTGGCTGTGTTTTATAGTGTTTGTGTCCAGAGTGTCTGAAACCAGAGGCTCAAGTGATTCTGGACCCTTCTCGTGGTGTCATGGTGTCACTATGTTTGAGGACACTTTATTTTGTCTGCATGCAGTGTAGTGTAGTGGCCCGGGTGTTCGAGTCCCAGCTGGAAAGGTTGTGGGTTGGATTCTCAATGACCACAGCTTGGGTATGATGCCCTAACCTCTACCTGCTCCTTAATGACCTGTATCTGAATTCACTGTCGGTTTGGATAAAAGCATCTGCTAAATGACGAAATAAATACAATAAATGTTTCTGTCCAACACCATGTCTCCAACAATGTTTCCTGTCACTCCTACCATTTATAGCATTTATAACCATTGCTGCTAAGTGGATTTTTGTCTTAAATCCTCTCCGATTTTGCTAAACAGCTATCCTACCGCTGCATAGTCAGAACACATGTTCCCTAGGTGAATACTAAGCAATTTCACACTATCTTACACCATTCACTCTGACAAATGCCCACAATAATGTCTCTCAAAAATGATGCTAACATGATATTAACAATAATAGCTTCACAAATGGGATCTCATGGTCTAGCTAGGGGAACAATGTGTTGAATACTAATGGTGTGATTATGAGTTACAATTATCAGATGCCACTTGTTAGGAAGACGGCATGCGGCTTTGCCCTGGGGTATGAATAAAAAATAGGAAAACTGGGACTAGGGGGACGACTGTCGTTGTTTCTACTACAATGGACCTATTGTGTTATATTAAGAAAGAAGAAAGAAGAAAAGGAAGAAAAGAAAAGGCCAATAAGGAGGGTCAAACTTTGGGTCAAACTGAAAAAGATAAAAATCAGGATTCCAGAAAAGTATTATTATACAGACAGACACAGACAGACAACAACAGAACATATACCTATAGATATAATAAGACCAGTCAGTGTCTTCCATGGCTGAGCTAATTAGTTGTTGTTAACACACATCATGAATACATTAGTCCCATGCTGCGGTGGATATGATATGCAATATGCATGTTCCTTCTGGCCAGCATATGGCAGCAGAGGAGGCTAAAAAGGAAGTATGGTTCTTGACATAACTACGGCAGTTGCAGTGTAAGGCAACAGCTGTGGAACAGAGGACAATGTCAGCACTCCCCTGTGTCTGTCCAAACCGTTGAGTGTGTCAATGTGTGTGTGTGTGTGTGTGTGTGTGCCAACAATCTCTGGAACGGAATTGTAAAGTGTGACATTTTTCCATTTGCTCCGGCTTCACTTCAACTGTAACACGATACATTGTTTTCTTTCTTTTTTATCATTCATCATCCAATTTCCCTTCACTTGTTTTCAGCTTGTCTACAGGTTAGGACACATTTTTGGGGGGGGAGGGAAAAAAATGAAAATAAAAAGTCAAGGACTCACCGTATATTACATCTCACACACACTGTTAATAATTTAAACATTTAATATAAAAAAAAACAGGCAGGCTTGGCCAGGGGAGAACAATAACTTTGAATTATTGATATGTCTCCTTCTCCTCAGGTCTGTGGATTAGAAGGAGTCCTGGTGGAATAAATCAAACAGAGACTCATATCTCTGCCAATATATTCTTGCCCTGGACTCAGTTAGCCCCTGACCCCTGATGTAGTACAGCCTGCATACTGCTTGCCCTTCATCATGGAGAGGATGAAACCAACCGGTCTGATTAGAATACAAATGTATATTAATGTACATTATACCACACACTTTAAAGGTCCCATCCAACTCAATGGATTGTTTTACATTCTGAGAAAGACGACACTTAAAGAAAACCATTTTGTGTTTTCTGTAGGATGCAATAGCACCTGTTTCTTTCTCTACCTATATCCATTTCTTCCCCTCTCTTTCTCTCCATCTCTCTTGCTCTTTCGCTCCAATCCTACCCTACATTCCCTCGTGTGCCCTTTTGCTCTCGCTCTGTCTGTCTCTCTCTCTTTGTGCATGTCTCTCCCTCACTCTATCATTTTGCCCAGGGCTACTGGGCCAACCACAAATATGATCCACGTCTGTATACCACTCTCCCCTCACACACACGCACACACACACACACACACACACAGCTGAAGGCTCGTTAACAATGTCTACAACCACCACGTGAAGCAACACGGGGATGAAGAGGGCTATCCGCCTTAATCTGGGCTTCAGGTACCTGGCACAGATTCATGTCTTTTAGAGCCAATCATATCCTATACCTGATTCTGTCCAGAGATAATTCTCCAGAGAGGATGTGCACCAGATTGATATTCTGAAGGACAGTGTGTCTTCTACTCTATATCCTAGACACCGTCTACACTACAGCTACATGTAACCACGTATTCGCCGCCACGATACAGCTATGCATACTGAATCTTCTCTATATTTCGAGACACCACATCAGCATAAACAGTGCATCACGTCCAAGCTGAGGATGTAGCCCATTTATAAGCTGCTCACGCTGACCTAATCCTATTTTAATCATTTTTAATGAGTTCATCAGAATGTAATCCGGTCTAATACCACGAAGGTGTTAAGGTATACAATAGGTGCAAGTAAATACAAAATACACGTGTGCTAGTGGTAATAATAAATGCATTGTTTACAGCAGAAATGACAGTGAGCAAGGTTATGATTGTGATCGTAGGACAGATCCACAGATAAAACGACAAATACCTCACCATATGGTGTTGCTGTCAGCACCTAAAGCTCACAATTCACACCTAAAGTCACACCTATTGTACACATACTGCTTCCACCTTGGGCAGTGTCAGTGTGTGTGTGTGTGTGTGTGTGTGTGTGCCATCGCTCCGCGGCGCGCGGCGAATGAGGGGAGGCGGATGCGAGGGCGCGAACGCAGAAGACACAAGAGGTCAAATGTTCCCGGCGGCTCCACCTCCATCCATCATTTCCTCATTCAATTGTCTTGTTTCATTTCGTTCCCTCCGACGTCGGCGGCGGCGGCGGCGCTCACTTTGTGCCCCCGCCCCATTCGCCCGTGATTGACACGAATCCGACTTGCATTGCCAGTCAATCATAACTCACCTGAGGGACATAATCAGTGAAGCCCGCACTAGATTGATAACACGCAGTCACATCACACAGCACTCATATTTGACGCAGGGGGAGGCGGGGGGGGCAGCTGATCGCCTGGCCGGCTGCCAAGCCGCGCTCATTGCCAATTAATCCGGCCGCAGTAATGTTTCACTAGAGACGAGTCTGCGCTAATGCATAACAAAGATACCCCCCCCCGTCCCGGGAGATGTCGACAGCTGATCCATAACCAAACAGGCACGGCTCATCACAGTCATAGTCTGCCCCGAACAAAACGTATATCCGGCTTATACAGACGTTACTGGTGCTAATATTCTCGTTCACCGCGGAGGACCTCTGCATAAATGTTTGGCACGGTGCCAGATTATGATCTACTGCACACATTTTATTTATTGACCTCACCGGTGCTGTGCGTTCTTCATTCAGGTCCGTTGGTATATGAATGAAATGTGTAGGCTGACAGCGTTGGTTGGTTTGCACACATTGTCTGTGATATATATATTCTGAATGTATACTACGCACGCACGCACACACACACTTATACAGTATGTGTGTGTGTAATAAGGTTGATATAAATGATGCTGTCGAACTGCAATGATCACAGCTCTCACACCTGACTGTGTTTAAGAGCTCAGTGGGGCCCGAAGGCCGCCCTTGACTCCTGTGAACACCCCTAACCTTCCCTTCACCCCCTCTCACAACTGTCCTTCCT
>OMKN01015058.1:0-11154 GCA_900302345.1 Melanonus zugmayeri
AGCGGACAGCAAATGATCTCTAGAAGTTTCTGTGGCCCCCTGTTAAAAAAAACACTTGGCCTGACCTTTTTAGTTAGCCGACAAATTGAGCCACAGCTCAGTGCACATTCCCTCAGTGCTCCAACCCCTGCCCCTGTGTGTGTGTGTGTGTGCTCACGCATGTGTGAGAATGTGCATGTGTTTGTACATGTACAGGTCTGTTGACACGTGTGTTGTAGTGTGTGTGAGTGCAAATATTTCTGAGCATTCTTTATTCGCCTTGTGCTTTAACATCATCTAGTTCAGGTCTTTTCAATGGCATCTATGAGTGCTTCCTCACAATAACTCTGTTGAATACCTCTGTTAGAATCTAGTAGGTCTAATAGCATCTGTAAAGATCATCACTTTGGAACAGTCACAATGCATTGTGGGATCGCCCATGACAGACATACTGCAAATGATTTATGATAGTTATTATGCACAGAAATGGAGTCGACACACAAAGTAAAAAAGTAAATATGTTCGTAACATGAGAGGTTCTAGTCGACTGGGAACATTACGAAAAGTGAAGGATTGTAAATGAAAAAAATACAAATGTATAAAATGCAGTCATGTGTTTTGTGTACGTGCGTGCGTGCGCACATGTGTGTGTATGTGATGTGCGCATATTGCATATTCAGCTCCCACACATATAGACCCTGGAGCATGTGTGCTCTGTGCTGTAATGCGTGGACGGGAATCGCAGCAGGATGCCTGTGGCAGGGTTACACAATACACTGGCTGTGGCGCAGGTGTGATGCCTGTGGCGGGGTTACACAACACGCTGGCTGTGGCTTAAGCAGTTTGCGAGGTCTGTACAACCAGGCGCTTGCATTAGCTTTATTAGTGGTGCTGCAGTTTGTCAGCATTTTTCTCGCACATATTAATTCCAGTTCATAGCCTACTAGAAGTCTAGTGGTGGTGCACTTTTTTGTTGTTGCCTATTAACTTTGGATTGATTTTAAAAAGAAAAAGCATCAGGAATGTGTTAGTGTTGTCTCCTTTCTCATTTTAATTTTAATTTAAGTCAGCCAGCTTGGATATATAACATCCGTTTTTTTTCTGCATGCCATGTGAGTGACAGCTATCAGTCAAGAGGGCTTTCTATAGGTTTGGATTATTGATTAAAATAAACCCAAGCAGGGAGCCAAACATGCATTATTATTATGATGATGATTATGATTATTATTATTATATATTTTTTTATGTATGTTTCTGTTAAAGCACAAATGGACTGGGTTCCCATGCGTCCTAGAAAACCTGGATTATAACGGATTGTGGCAGTCGACCCTGCCACACGCCACAAGTGGCTTTGCTGGGCTCCTCCGACAGACAGGACACAGGTAGATGTTGTACAACCACTTTATTGGAGGGTTGGTAAGATGTTACAGCCAGAGCAGGGGTTCAATGCTGACAAGCCCTCCGTCAAGTGTGTGTGGTGATGGCTGGTTTATCCTGTGTGCCTTGATTACCCAATGCACCACAGGTGTGCAGCCTCACCCAGCCCCAGAGTCTAATCAGCCTGACTCAGGCCAGGTGAGGCTGCTTAAACCAGCCATCAACCACACACACACTCCACATACCCTCAATGCAAAATTGAGGCTGGGCAAAGCCTACTCCCCCCCCCCATCCAAGCAAAAACAGAGACAAAAACTACAAACTGGACTCTTAACAGGGTTGCCATACCTAAACTGAAAAACAAACCCCATTGTCCCCACACCTCCCCAGTGTGACCAGCCAGGCCTCCAGTCTCCATCCTTGAAACTGGAGGCCTGGGGATGCTGCCTTGACTGGTGGCGGTGTCGCTGGACTTGGCCATTGCAGGGCTGTCTGGACAGGCTGGGTGAGGCTCAACAGCTGGGCCATGGTGGTAGCTCCTCGTAGGGCCCCGAAACAGCCCTCGTAGGGCTACCCTCCACCAGGGCGACGAGGCATTATCCCCATCTCCCTTTTAAAAAAACAACTGAAGACGCATCTGTTTAGACAGGCGTTTGTCTGGCTGTTTTGTGACTGTAACTCTGCGTGTTTCATGTCCTGTCTTTTGTGTCTTATTGTTAATTTTTTGGCTGTTCTTTATGTATTCTTTATGTATTTTAAACCTGTAAAGGACATTGTGATTTTGTTCTGTGAAAGATGCTATAGAAATAAACTTTACTTACTACTTACTTACTTACTCCTGGAGCATGGGGCCTTGGGCTACTGGGCTGGCTGGCAGAGGTGCGGCTGGGCCTAGGCTGCTGCGGGCTGGTTCCAGGGGCTGCTAGCTGTCTCCCCTGTCCTCCCCTGGGCTCCACCAGCAACCGTCGCTGCCGTCGGGGAAAGTGCTGGTGCTGCCAGGCGGCTGTCCGTCACTGTGGCTGGTGGCTCCAATGTGTCCTCGGGCAGCCCTTCTGTGTCCCTTTCCAGGTCGGAGAAGGCTCCACATTGGGCACCAGTGCCCACACGCCACCTAAGTGGCTTTGCTGGGCTCCTCCGACACACAGGACACAGGTAGATGTTGTACAACCAGTTTATTGGAGAGTTGGCAAGATGTTACAGCCAGAGCAAGTGTTCAATGCGGACATGTCTGAGCCCTCCCTCGAGTATGTGTGGTGATGGCTGGTTTATCCTGTGTGCCTCGATTACCCAATGCAACACAGGTGTGCAGCCTCACCCAGCCCCAGTGTCTAATCAGCCTCAGGCCAGGTGAGGCTGCTTAAACCAGCCACCAACCACACACTAAACACAGTTGTTTCCCAGTCATGGAAACCACTACAAACAGACCCATCTATCTCCCCTGTTGATGATTGATAGGACGCCACATGTTTATGGGTAGCGAACAGAAGTTGAACGCATCCACCCTCCTGATTGGCCTGTCGTTGTCGATCAGCATGAAGTGGGGCTCTGCTTGACTTCCTTCCTTTTGGCCGGGGTTACGCTCTCCCCCCGCTTGTTGCTAGCAGCTGACGCCGGGCTACACTGGAAGTAGCGGCCAGCAATGGCTTTGTGGTGCCGGCAGTGTACAGCGTTCTGTTCACGGGGAGAACCCTGGAGGAACTCGGCAAAATACTTCCCTGGGTCTTTAATCTATGGCATCCCGTGGCTTTCCAGGAGATGGGGGAAATCCGAGCTGGCACAGAGTCAAGTGTTGTTGTCACACAAAGGTAATCGTGTCTCGATGATCTGCAGCGCTTCGCTGCTCGGGTTCATACACACACACACAACACACACACACATGCATACACACTCACACATATTCACACGCACACATACACACTCACACACATGCACACACACACACGGGCAGAAGAGACACTTGCCAATACTGGAATGTGCGCAGGCTGCATGCTGATTTCAAAATACATACATTAAAAAAAGTAGAGGATACAAGATGATGCTAGAGAATGGAGGTGGGGGCACGCACGCACACACACACACACACACAAAACTTGTACATTAAGTCTGAATATATTAACATACACATGCATAGACAATGGTAAACACATACGCATACTCAGACCTGGACACACACACACACAACTTTTCACTTTAGAGATTAGAATACGATTGACGCCTCAGTAACCCAATGAATAAATAATGGACTGACGTGTAGAAAATGGAGATTTTAGGAAGGGGGCCCCTCTTGTCAGTGCTGTAAAAGACCTGCCACGTGCAGAAAGTGGCTATGAGACTAGCTGACAACCTGTCACCATCTCCCGTTAAGCTACTGTGTTTCACAGACACAAAAAAAACAAAACAAGAGAACCTTAAAATGGTGGCTGGAAAGGCTTTGATTATTACACAGGCTGCTATGTTTGTTTCAGCCAATTTGCTCTGACAGGATGTTGAGGGTGTTTTATTACAATGCTTTGTTCGCTTTCTTTTTCTTTTTTTTAAAATGGGTCTTTTGTATCAGACCCTCCCCTTGCCTGGGGACTGTACTCAGGTGTCAGATTCTACCACAGTCCCCTTCCTAAAGTGCTTTCAGACTATCTCCCTATAGGCTCAGGATAGGGGGACAGAACAGAAATAATGGATTAGTTAGCTCTTTTTACAGAACATGCATGAAATGTATGCATGCATCAAACTCAAGTTTACGCTTATCTCCTTATCCTGGCTCCTAGGTGACATAGGAACCTGATCCAAGTGGGTATCTGAACAAAAGTGTACTTAGTGCAATAAGTCAGTGTACAGGTACATAAGCTAAGCCTGTTATTTCTGTATAGCAGACCGCTGCTAGGAATAACAGACCATTGCTATGGACGGAGGACCACATCCAGTCATAGCAATCCGCAGAAAGATGTCCAGAAAATGTAACGTCACACAGCTCATTATTTCGCAACACACTGTGGCGCGACTAACAAGGACCACATTCAGCGAGCCTGAGACCACTATGAACATGCATTATCGACTGGGTCATACCCTGCTAAAATACGTGGATAGCAGAGAGCACTGAGATGGATGGACCAGGCCCATCTGGTCAGTCTTCCCCATTCACACGGTCATGTGGGACCTGTGTGGGACCTGTATCTTCTGTCAAGAAAATTGTTGAAAGCACACAAAATGCTGGAGAAATTCTCAAATCAGCTGTAGATAAGTCCCAAAACCCAGCATTCAAAACGAGACTGAACACATGTATCTCACCAACAGATGCCCATGCAGTAGATGTTAGATATCACACATCTTTTTGGAGAAAACATGTATTCCATGCCACGCGTGAACCAGGTGACACAAAGAGTTAATCAAAAGTCCATCAGCTACAAAATGCGAGCTGATCAACCTTGTTGATGTGCGAAATCAAAACCACGCCTGCCTCTCAATGAAACCGCATACATGATGATGCTTGGACCAGATGGTATGGAAAACCGTTTTCCCGGCATTCACCAGACAGTGGCTGAAGGAGAAGATACTTACTGAACTGCACAATCTGTCCTGCAGAAGAACAGAAGAAAGCCAGCAGTCTTGTACTCTCCTGGTGCATGCGAGGAAGACATGATACATTCTGTCATTACAAGTAATGACAATGATATAGACAACATGAAGACCATCTTTAAAGCAGAACAGATAATATGTGAGAGCATTGCTGATTTCAAGAAGGAAAATGCCATCCCAGTTTCAAGCAACACCAATGACATTCCCAGTGAACTGTACACTATGATCCAGCAGATCATAGTGGGTCCTGTGGATAAGCTGGAAACTGAAAGGACCAGTGTCGTTGACAGAATGGCACTCAGTGAGTCAAAACATCCTCTATGGATTCAAGTCCAACAGACAGGTAAAGTACAAGCCAAGCAGAGATTCAGCAACCTTTAGGCATCAACATGCAAAAGAAAACCCTCAAGTCCTGGGACTGGCCCTGACTGTGCATCATGACACACGAAACAAATCGTATCATACCCTGCTTTCGGAAACTGCTCTTGCCAATGCTGTGGTAGAAAACACCAAACAGTTTTGTGGCCTGTACATACCCCCCTTCCTGAAGAAGGGAACATTTGTCTTCATTGCTGCAGACAACACAGATTTAGCTGAAGACCCTGCTGACGGCAAAGGCAAAATTGTGGCAATTTACCAGAAAGCCAATGCTCCTGGAGAACCAGTTGCCCCACCTCTGACTGTTGGTGATGCAAAAAGTCTGTCAGTCACGCCATACCATGTACAGATGATGCATTGTGACAAGCCCAAACCACAACCAAACAAAAGAACAAAACAGTTTGCAGTCAACAAGGATGGCATCTCTGGAAACTATCAGCTGACTCGTGGAATAAAAATCTAACAAACATACCACACCTTTACTACATCCCACACAATTCAATTTGGCCCTCTTAGCTATTCCTCTTTTAGCCAGGTGCTGAGGCAAACTAAGTGGTTCACATTTTCTGAAAGTAAAGCTGACCGCTTCTTTTGAACAATGTTGCCTACAACTGAGAAGAGTCTTTCACATGGACGACCCACCATGGACGCAGGAGTGGCTAGATATTTGCAAGCCAGCAGGGCCAGCTTGTCAATGGCTCCTAAGTGAGCCGACCACCACTGCAAGGGGCAGTCTTCCATGCTAATGCTAGGCTCTGCTCTGTACCTGTGTATGGCTCTGTCAGGCAGCACCTCATTGTCTGATTCTGACTCTGAGCCCATCTGAAGAAGGCTCATTTTCTTCTTGGGTGGCTCATCTTCAGAAGTCTGTGGAGGTCTTCTGGGTGCATCTTCATGCAGCATGCCTCCAAGTGGTGGTCCATAGCTCTTCTCTGTATCTCTTGGGCAGGCTCTTTAAATCTTTAAAACATGGATCCAGCGATGTTGCAAGCTTGAGCCATGTATTGTTGGTATTTGCTTGGCGGGAGTCTAGGTCTTTGAATGACGTCTTAAATCTCACCACATATGTGGGGTCATCATCGGAGACTTCCATTATATGACAGGTATGCAAGTGGCAGAGGGCAGGCAGTACCACAGAGCAGGAGACATAGGCCTCCCCCCCAGAACCTCAGTTACATACCTGCAGTGGAATAACACAGACACACACACACATCAGTAAATGAAGTTACAAAAGTTGTTGTTTTTTAAGTAGATTTAGTAGACATTTAATTTGAATTAAATGTATTAATTAATTTCAGCGTACATGAAGTCATATTATATATGCGATGATAGGTGGCTTACCTTCAGGGCTCTACAAGAGTCTCCAGTCTCTGCACCCATTCTGGTGGCATCAGCATAACCGATTTGTGGCACTGTTGGTACAGGGTTGCTTTTATTGCTGCTTGGTTGCATTGCATGCACTTGACCATTTCCAGCAACGTCCTGGAACATCCTGGATCAGCGGCATTTTTCCATCTTGCCAGTTAGCAGATAACGTTAGAGCAAAGGAGCGCAGTGTGGGTGGAATTGTGGGAAGTATGGGGTCATATTGCGGAATGCGTAAAAAAAAATTACGCGTTCATTTTCCAAAATTAATCATCTGCGTTAACACATAGTTAAGTACACATACCTACACATACATGTACACATACCAAACATACATACATATACATTTACACATACCAAACATACATACATATACATGTACACATACTGTATCTACATATACATACATATACATGTACACATACCTACACATACCTACATATACATACATATATACATGTACGCATACCTACATATACATACATATATACATGTACACATACCTATACATACATACTTGGATTGGATAGTCTTTGGCCTTTGCCCTCTGGATGGCTCTAAATTGATAAGCATGGCCGAGGTCATTCAGGCTAGTGCCAATGGTCTTTTGGCAAAGTTTAATGATTTTTCCCAGTCTATTTTTATTAACCAGACTGAGGTTGCCAAACCAACAGATCATTGCAAATGTTAGGATTGATTCAATAAAAGATGAATAAAACATTTCTAAGAGCGATCTGTCAATGTTAAAACCCCTCAACTTCCTTAAGAAAAACAGTCTCTGATTGGCCTTTTTGCAGATGGATTCAGTGTTAGCATCAAAAGTCATTTTATCATCCAAGATTGTGCCCAATATTGGCTTACTGTCTCCACAGTTGTTCCATTGATAAAACTCAGTACCGTGACAGGAGGGTTCCTGCGAAAGTCAATGAGCATCTCTTTTGTCTTAGAGACATTGAGTTGCAAGTACGATTCATTGCACCATTTGATAAAAGTGTCCAATACTAGACCATGGCCCACCTCATGGTCCTGCAGGAGGCTGACAATCACCAAATCATCAGCAAACTTAATTATGGACCTTGACTCAAACATACTCTGGCATTCATTGGTGTAGAGTACAAATAACAAGCCGACAAAATGCACCCCTGGGGTGATCCTGTACAACATATCAGGCCCTCGGACAAAGTGTCATTAACACACAGGTTCTCTGTGACCTCATTGTCAGGAAGTCGACCAGCCAACATATAGCGCCAAAGTCAATGCTAGATATTTCAGAAAGCCTGCGGGCTAGAATATGGGGTTGCATGCAGTTGAAAGCTGATGAAAAGTCAACAAAGCATAGACGTGCAGGCGTCTTCTTACCCTCCAAGTGCCCAGAAACCATATCCAGCAATGTTGCTGTGGCATCCTCTACCCCTTTCGTTGCTTGATACGCAAATTATAGAGGGTCAATTACACTGTGACATTATGGCCAGTAAGCTCCTCTTCACAATATGTTCAAACCCTTTCATAACTAATGAGGTAATAATCATTCAACACCTTTGGTGATGGAACTTGGCCACTGGAACAACCATGGATTCTTTCCATAACATGGAAACTTTATTCTGTGATAAAGAGAGCTAAATAAATGTGAAAATTCGAACGCTGATGCCGTGGCCCTTGACTTTTCCTTACACTCTGAGTGTCTAGTTCTCCAGACGTTCATTTCATCAATCTGAATCTGACTGCATCAAATCTCAACATATACATGTACATATACATGTACACATACCTACACATACATATACATAGGTATACATACATATAAATTAGTACATACATATACATACTCATACATACATACATAAATACATACATACGTACATACTCACACAAACATACATACACATATGTACACATACCTAAACATACGTATACATATATTGTATACATAAAGTACATCGTATACATACGTACATACATAAACATACATATACATACATATGTACATTCTGTAATAATGCTGGGGGCACATGCTCACACAGGCTTTACATAGCCAATTGGCACATGACAAAAATCAGACAATGCTGGATTTTAACAGGTTTAGGTGTTTAATTATTCAAATATACCTTTGTAAATGTAACGATTATCAGAAGCTTGACATTTGAAAGTATGCATTCAGGCATACTTCATCCAGTCCTCCTTTGAAAAGAAAGAAGAAAAAAACATTGCTCATTTTTTTACGGGTCACAAACTTTCGTCCCATTTTGTATATGTATGTATTCTTATCTGTTAATGAGTGACGGTATATATGTTATAAACATATATGTATAGAACTTTGCAACTGAGTCTAAAAAGTGAGTCTAAAAAGGATTTAGACTCACTTCGCTTTACTCTTTTTCTTTTACACCATCTTTTTTGTCTCGCTTTTTTCTATTTGTCTTTTCTCTTTCTCTCCACCACCACAGACAGACCGGCTGAAAACGCATATACACCAGGTGATCAATGATTCCTTCGAGTTTGAAGCCAATTGGGATTTCAACCTGTAGGGGATGATACATAGGCTGCCAAAAGTGTCTGTTCTCCATAGACTACCATTACAATCAAATGCTGTGAAACAATGCTGTTAGAATGTTCTTGTGAAAGTCCCAGCATATACAAATACGTTATAAAAATCATAGTTAGAAAAAAGAACATCCAAAAAAACCAAAAAAACGTATTTTCTTTACTTTTCTATGCCACTACTGGATGCATTTTACAGCAGATATAACCGTGAATATCAAGATGGAAGTATTTACAATACTAGTGTTGGCAGCCTACGCATTTAACTTTTCTCCTTAGGCAATTTGCCTTTATTTGTCAATGTACTCACAGCAAGAAATGAGTACTTGATCTAACTGCAATAGGATCAGGTAGTTCTACTTTTATATAGCGCTGTAGCATTTATGAAAAGAACTATGCTCACTTTGTTGTTTCTACGCCCATTTCTGCCCCCCACTGTATTGTATTTTATTCAATTTGATTAATTTTCTCTTGGGATCATATTAAAGATGGATGAACGTGCACTATATTGTATTTTATTTGTATTTTATACACAAAATCAGCTTTAGCTGGAAACAAACAGGGTCGTTATTTCTAGTTTATTGTAGTATTTCTGAAGCACACAGACACATACCTCCTCACTCTCCTGCTGAAGAGTTCGTGAACCTGGAGGCCAGATTTATTTGACTGTCTGTGGACCCAGCAGTGGTGGCTTTGACACTGGAAAGCACCTGCTGGCTGGCTGGCTCTGTGTGTGTGTGTGTGTATGTGTGGGTGTGTGTGTTGACCTCAGGTGTAAGTGTGCAAATGAGAGTGTCCGTGTATATTATGTTGTGTTCAATTGAACCTTCAGCGTACTATTATTGTGTGTGCGTGTGCATGTGTGATTAAACCATCCACTGGCCCTGAGTCATAGGACAGGGATTTAGCATTGAACTGTTCCGCTGTCCGGCCCAGATGGATGTACACACAGTGTGAGTGGATTAAAGCGCCGTCCTAGCAAGCAGACGGCCTCTGACCTGCCATGTGGTTTTGTCCTCTATCACAGCTCAGCGTCTGCAGTGTTGACTGTGGAAGAGTGAGGGCGTACGGTGCCGCACGTCATTACATTCAGGTCAATAATAAAGTTCAGAAAGTGTACTTTGCATTAGCATATTCTGAATATAGACATGGCATTTTGCCATTGCACAAAATAGTGCTTTACGGTAATGCAATGGCTGGAGTCTTAGCTGTGTTCACAGACCTGGAGTGAATACAGGTACAGGTCATTAAGGTGCAGACTACTGTATCGTCTGGCTCCATCTGCATGGATGCTTACTTTGGTCTGGCACAAATTAGTTGGCAGTGGAAACAAACCAAGAGTAAAGGTTCCAGCACTGTACAGAATGGTGCTTAGTAGTATTAGTGTTGAGGAAATAGCAGAAACATTAGGCCTAATGTGGAACTAACTAACTGGAATTTGTGTTTGTTTTAACCGGTAAGGAACACTTCATAACACAAGGACATAAATGAAAAATGAGAGAAATATGTTATGCAGAGGACAAAGCTGATTGATTTTTTAAATCACACAATAGTCCTTTTTTATTTGTTATGGTTCCTAATCTTTATTTAATTCTGAAAGAAAAATAACATTAACTGGTTACTGTTATGTTTCTGCTGATATGTGCCCATTTCTTAAAAAATGTCTACAGTAATGACTGAATTGACAGCGATGGTGTTCTCCATCATAGTACTGATTCTGGAACACAGGGACTTTGTGTGTGCGTGCACACAATGCAAACACACACACACACACACGTACATGGATCTTTGTCACAGGGCGGCTGTGAAAGCTGCTGTTTGTTGTTTACAAATAATTGATTACCATAAACAGGAAGTTGAGGGAGAAAACAAGCGTTTGTCTCTTGTCACTAAAACTTTCATGAGCTGTCAGGCCGTTCAAAACTGGCGCTTTGTTGGGGGGGG
>OMKN01015059.1:0-10604 GCA_900302345.1 Melanonus zugmayeri
CCGCGGTGATGGTTGAAGTAGGATAGATGACATTAGCACAGAGAAAATAATCAGTGGCAGTTTAGAAGGTGAGAGGAAGTAGCAACAAAATGGGGAGAAATAAATGATTTGATGAATGAGTAACGGATTAAATGGTAATTAAAGAAAATATATCTTGTGAAACACACTGAAACACTTTGTAAAGCCACATGCTAGTCTTAATAAGGGTAGTCAGCCAGAGATTGACACTTGAATCATGAAGTACAAGGAGGTAAATTGATGTATTAGTAGCATATTGTTGTGGCATATTGTTTGAGTGGCCATATGTTCAGGATTCTGCTCAATGTTTTAAAATGAATGGTTTGTATGACAACAAATGTCATAATTCTGGAGCAAAGGGAGTACAGCAAGTAAACATAATAATATAACAACAATAAATATTAAAAATGTATGTATGTAATTTAAACAATATTATTAATTATAATAAAATTATATTTTTTTTAAAACTGCATTTCATATAAATATCAACATCAAATATCAAAGGGTCAAGCATGCAGGTAATTTGTTGCATGAAGCCCCATGTCCAAGATAAGCTCCAAAAGAGATCAGCGTCGACGTTGTCAGTCATTCCCTATGGAACGAGTGTCCGCGCTCAATGTTGACACTGACCTCTCCCGGCACTACTTGGCAGTCGACACCAATCCAATCATATTCCAGTCTGATTACGTGTCCCCAAAATTAAAATCATTGTTTATTTATGAATACTTAATAAATAAACTATAATGCCAGACAGCAATAGAAACCAAATAGTTTCAGAATATCCTGAACTATATAAATACGTAAATTGTGTAGATTACGCCTTGATCGCTCTACCTGCCGATTAGCTGCCGGCAGTGTCAACTCAGCCCAGCCTAGTGCCTAGAGAGGCAGTCTCCAACGCCCAACCTAGCTCTGGAGCCGACACCGATGCTCATCATGGACATGGGGCTTAACAGTGAAGTGGTGCAAACTTGTGTTGCCATACTTTTGAGAGTCCTGCAGCAGTGTGGCAGCTTTCTGGGAGGCGGGGTTCTGCTTGGCGTGGCTGAGCCAGCCCTGGGCATCATACTCCACCCAGTCGGTCCCAGAGCTGTGGCCCAGCAGGAAGTGCTGGGGCTTCTCTCCTTTCAGCAGCAGGCTGGGTCCTGCAGAGCAAGTCGATGAGCGTTTACTTCAAGCTCATATCATATTGTATTCCCAACAAAGCCCCGGAATAGGCTCTGGTACTTTAAAAACTCTGCTGCTGGAGATCCTACCCACACCAAAACCCTGGCACCACCCATATCCACCTCCACTAGCATATCCGAGCTCCTCCTCAACACCTACACCCCCTCTTGGAATTGTATCCTGCGGTCGGCCGATGTTCTTAGCGTATCCCACCGGTTCAACAGTCAGGCAACACAGGCGAGGGCGGCCCTTACCCTGGTTCTCTCCGTGCGCAGAGCCATAGTAGCTGAAGAGCCTCTCCAGCAGCGTCTCCTCCGATCCCCCGGGTTGAACCGCCTCCTCCTCCATCAGCCACAGCAGGCCACGCGCCTCGTCCGTCCTAGCTAGGGTACGCACCTGTGTGCACACATACGTCAAGTGATGATGTACACTTAGAACAGAGCTGTCCATATGTCCATTTTATCTGAGTTTTTCAAGATACGTTGTTCAATAATCAATGATTTGTCATAAAGCAACGGATTGTTTCAACTATAGCAGCTCAGCGTTGGTTGATGTGTTCTCTTTAAATGTTACATGAATGCAACCCAGACAGTCAAGTATGCCCATGGTAGTCCAATGGTAACCAGTGGGTCTTCTTTTGTTAATCCCAGTGCCATGAATGCATTCGAAAAAGGATCTATCCAAGCAAATCAAATGATTGTGTATTGGAGGGCTGAAACTAAAATGTAATGAGTGTGTGTGTGTGTGTGTGTGTGTCAAGCTCAATGGCTCACACTCACAATACAACAGAATTGCCTTTTTGTTTTTTTAAAAGGTGAATAATTTGCTTTCCTATTGGCTTTGAGCATGACGGTTATTTGTTACTGAATGTATTCTTTGTGTCTTGGGTTGAGCATGCATATACTCATCTTTCTACTTGACTCACAGGCGTGTCCTAACACACTTGTTTAATGAATATGACAACTTCAATTATAACACCCCTCAGCATAATAGCATCATAATAATTAAAACTCTCCATTATGAATCTCAATATGAAGACTGATGTTGTTGTCAGTTTGGAGCTTTGTTCAAGAAACTGATCATGAACAAAAGATGAGATCATTTGGTTTGGGTTGTGTTAGTTAGAAGAGAAACAGCATGGTATGTAATTTGGTAGGCTGTATAGAAAAACATTGTATGAAGTGAATACCAGCAGCAGCATAGTCAACACATTTGCAGAGAAGCAACAACGCATGCATGGAATCCTCTGGGAAGGCATGAGGATGTGTGGTTTGTGTGCTTACCAGGGTTTGGGCTGAGGCTTGGTCAATAGCTGCTACAGACTGTGAGGTGCTGGACTCTATGTCATCTAAAGCAAGCTCTATGTTTTCCTAAATGCAGGATTGGGGGTGGGGGGGGATAAAGGGTTAGATTCGTCACCTACATTAATGTAGACAATATGGAAAGGCATGATCAAAAACAATTGTGGTTGAAGAAAGATCATCCATACATTTGATTTGGTTGAGTGAGTCTATGAGTATAATGAGTGAGAACATATACCGTAAGACTGAGAATATACAGCTTTTTATGAAAGAAAAAAATAGAAAAAGTAAAAAACAATGCTAAATTGTTTTTTTTAATCTGATTGTGTGGAGTTTTGGAAATCTGCACTCTGAATTTGTAAGGGCTTTCTCAGCATGTCAATAAGCATGGAAGGGATTTGTGTAGATAGAGCAATAGCCTCAGGACCACCTCCTTGTATCTCTCAAGCTCCTGGACAAACGTGCGCTCATGGAAGAGAGTCTGCAGTCTCTCCTGGGTATAATTGTGGCAGAGCTCCTCAAAGGTTGCTCCCCGCTGGCGCTGAGCCATGCGTGGGTTCTGGAAGCCCGGCGTATCCACAATCAGTAGGGAACACAGAGAGTGTTGACTGGATTTCAGCGCCCTGGAGAATACAATACAACACACACCATATCAGTTAAAGTTAAAGTTACACAAGCAGAAATATTCACACAGCATCACCCCTTGCCAATCATGCCACACATATGTGCTCTGTCTGTGATGTCACTTAGGTGATACATTACAGTATTATAAGAGCTCTCAGATTTGCTCACCATTTGATGGTGTATAGCTAACAGACAGCCTAAGCATAAGAGAAAACCATAACATCTAATGTAGTATATCATGGAAAATAATTATTAATAAATCCAATAATAAAACATCTTCCTTCCCAACTTGCAAAGAACAAAAAAAATAATATTTGTATAAAATGAACTGCCGGGATTAAAGGAAAATAAAATTACATTGCAAAAAAACATGTACAGAGCTGGTGATGGAAGAGAAGAGAATGTTCGCAAACACTTGAAGACTACCGCCTCATGTGGCCTCGTGTGAGTGGACCTGCAGAACCAACAAGGGGTTGGAAGTGGAAGATCAACGCAAGGAGATATAAAAAGAGGCAGAGGCAGACCTGTTAACAAGGGAGATGACCAAGGTGAAGAGCTCAGAGTAGAGGCCCGAGGCCATGGCCTCCAGACACTCCGGGGCCGTGATCTTAGGACCTGAGAGCCAAAAGAGAGGGGGAGAGATTCACACACAGCCAGCAAGAAATAGAGAAAAATAAGAAATAAAAAACAAAATAAGAGACATTGAAGGAATAATTGAAATCGGAGAAACCGTAGAGCAACATAACCGTTTCATGGTCATCAACATCAACAAATTCACAACAATAAAACATACGTCATTATGTTGTTTTACTAATTCACTAAAGATGCTGAGAATGGGTGCTGTATGACATAGAGCTGTAGATTGTTATGGATTTTTCTATATTGTCATGTTTTATCAATACCCTACAAATTGACATTTTATACTTTTGAGAAGAAATGGGATTTCTACTTATTACAACCATAGCATTACCATAGTACAATCAAATGAAAAATAAGAGGGCTTCGCACCAGTCGGTGCTCGAGCCCTAATTAATCTCCAGCTTTAGATGAAATGTTTACCTGATCCATCCCCGTGGCCAGCCTCGTCGGGGCCTCCTCTGAACGAGGTGGAGCGTTGCAGTCCTTTTGCTTGGTGTTTAAAGATGGCAGAGGAGAGCTCCTCCAGGGTGCAGCCCAGCAGGTAGGCAGCCTTCTGGGCCCACTCGTGTCGGGCAAACTGCTTGCGTCCCACTGAAGAAGTCAATATAAAAGGACAATTATAATATTATAATAATAGACCCTTTTCACAGAGGTGTGAAACTAAACTAGTGAAGATAGTCTACTACCCGTGCTCTGATGCATAGAAGGAGCAGATGCATAATTAGTGTTATGAGCGACACTTGTGTTTGTCCTAACCCTAACCCGATGACACCTTTGTGAAAAGGGTCTATTAGGGCTCCCACTAAATGTCACTTGAGTTGCAAATAATACTATTAATTCAAATGCCAATTCTAAAGTTAACTAAATAAAAATGTTTTTTTGGGGTAACATTTTCATTCATCAGCACAAATCAGTTAAAATGACATGGCTGTTTATTCCTGGTTATTTAGAACTAGTGTTATGTTTATGGCTGTACTTTAAGTATGGATAAGATTATTATGCATTATGTATAAGGGATTCACTATATGGGGAGTTAAAGGCATATTATTTATATTATTCCTGTGCATTATGAAATGCACAGGAAATTGAATAACCATTCACATTTAGATATGTACTGTATAGTCACTTTGAGTGATTATGGAAATGAGAACTAGTGTTGTATAGCTATATTATGCTACTATTAGAGTTAGTTATATGCCTATTATTTGCGTTTGAGACCCCCAGGTCTCACCCAAAAGAACATAAAAGTTAATCCCAACTGATTTCACCCCTTTTTTCACCTGCACCAAGTTGATCAACTTGGTGCAGGTGCATTTGTACTGATATTGAAACAACTCTGACACATACACTGACACTTTTAAAGGTCTTCTTTTACTTACAATTTGTTTAATGTTGATCAACCAATGTCTACAGATGCATTTGAAGGTTGAAGATTGGCGATGTAAAGTATCCAAACTGATGTTTTATTAACCTGAAAATACAACCTTTTTTCTATAACTTTAACCCCTTGGTGTCTGCATCCAGTCATGTATTATCTACTACATTTCTTTGTAATGATATATAGGATATACGCAATGTTACTGGATTAAAGTTTTTTTCACAGAATAGTAGAAGAATAACCTACAGAGCCTGGCTAAATCATAAGAATGTCTATGTAAAGCATAGAATATAGAAACTGATCAGCTTAATTGATCAGATTATGGTATGAAACAAGCCTGTCCTAGCCTGCTGAGAGCCTGCCGAGAGCCTGCCCTCGCACGAAAATTATTATTTCCTTGTACAAGGTCTGGGATTCGTCCTCGCTGGTTGGTCTCAGATCGCCCAGCTGATGGACGGACCAATCAGAGGCTGCTGTTCTAGGAGGCGGGTTCTAATGCAAAAGAGGCGACAGGCAAGGTGACGTGCACTCTGTTCATTTGAAAAACACTATTATAATGTGCCATTAAACACAGGTGAACTTAATATAGCCTAATGAAAAATATCAGATATGTGCGATCCTGCAGCTATTTAACAAGTTAAATGCTGCAGCTATTTATCTAACGAGTTAAATGCTGCAGCTATTTATCTAATGAGTTAAATGCTGCAGCTATTTATCCAACAAGTTAAATCCTGCAGCTATTTATCAAACGAGTTAAATCCTGCAGCTATTTATCTAACGAGACAACAAAACTGAGTGAAGCCTTGATTATAGTCTATAGGACGTGGACACCACTTGTTTTGCAAGCATTTCTTTTAGTTTGTGTGGTTGGGGTGCACTGGAAAATAAATCGCTGTAAAAGGGGTGCCGTGGTTTGGAAAGGTTTGGGGCACTGCAGTAGAGAGCGCGTTTCCACATTGGCTCCTGAAGACGATCATATCAATGCAGCAGTTTTAGGAGAAATAGATGTTAACAGCAATAAAAAACGCTCTATTTATCAGCTTGCTCGGCTGGTGACGTTACGTTAATCTGATTGGCTGAAGGTGTTGTCTGTCAAGAGATGGCTTCAAATCAACTGCTTACGGCAAAAGGCCAGAATCTTGTGAAGGGACTGAAAAGACCTTGCGACTGGTAGAACCAGGCTAGATTTTTCCTACCTAACTGCAGAAGAATTGTGCATGACACTAAAGCCTGTTTTTGCTGATACATTTGTTGTGCATCTCCAACAGATTGGTAAGCAAAGATATCACATGAAAACGTTGACTCCCGTCAGGCAATATTAGAAAAAGACAACCTGATTAAGCTGGTTAACAAATTAACATGAATTTTGCTTGACTTTGCTTTTCTACTCTGATGCCGTCACACCAGTTTGATAAATTGAGTGTTGGCAAAAAAGACAATTCAGATGGTGCATATATTGAGGACTTGTATCCTGTATCAGAATTAAAAGGATGGCAGTGTGTGGTTTTAGGGATTATCTTAGTGTGTGAAAACATAACCAGAGGAACAAGATGAGAGAAAGCAAGGAAGAACAGAGACGGCAGGGATGAGTAGGGAGGAGAAACAATAAAAATGCTAATGACTTAAGGTCTGGAAGGAGCGATAAAGTCATTAAGACAGGATATACAAACAAGAAAGTAACAAGATGTTGAATGACTTTTTTCCATTACCTTCATCTGCCTCTGCGTTTGATAGGGCGCAGCATGCAAACATGCAAGCAGAGAAAGGACGTTAGACAGGAAATTAGTTTATGTATCAAACCCATTTGCATACTCAACACAAAAGAAAATAAGACTAAAAAATACCAGTATCCCCCCCACCATGTTTTGAAAAAAGACCCATTTTCATGCTTTTCTATATGCAAGAGTAATGGGAAGCTGCAGTTGTCCCTGTTGGAAAGCTATACAAAACATTTAAAAATGGTCAATCCAAAGAAAATATGTATTGTGCTGACTGACCACACACTGTAAAAAGTTGTAAGTAAGTTAACAGGCAGGCGTGCAGTGATACACCAAACATGTATAGAGACTTACCAACATTTCCACCACCTCATGTGTATAAAAATGGTGCTTAAAGTGCTGCACATCAAGCTATCTGCATAGTAAAAGTTATGCTATAAGAAAAAAGCAGCCATCTAGGTTGAGGGGGTCCTTGGATAGGATGTGTGTGTGAATGTATTTATTTGCGTACACATGCGTGTGTGTTTGTGAGTAAAAATATATCATATTTAGTACGAAGTGGTACAGCATGCAGAGGAAAATCTTTTTGCAGTCATAGCTGGAGTGAGGAAACTGCTGCGCGCCTGCAGTGAGAACATGTATAGTCTGACCCCTATTGGTGGCTTGGTTTAAACATTATACTCTAATGTCACAAAAATCAGTAGGATCATTTAGATCCGTTTTTAATCATGGTAAATATAATTACCTTTTAGGTAATAGGCACTAGGTTTTCAACTTCCCATCAATTTTAACCAAGCCCAGACAAGACATTGCTTAACTGGTGTTTTGTGCTGTCTTTTTCATTACCTTTTGTGGCCCCTGCCGCTCCCAGGTGGTAAATGGCCCCCAACACGAGCCAGAGGGCCTTCTGCTCCTCACCAGAGATGCCCAGAACCTTCATGGCTGCCTGCAGCTTGGTGAACTGCTGGGCAGCTCGCTGCTTTTCCTCAGGCTACAAACAAACAGGCCAAGAGTGAAGGTGTGGTTGTAGAGGGAAATTGGAATGGATGAACATTTCAAGTTCATACACCAAACATTTTTTTGTATTCTTTAGAGAAACACAGAAAGAAATGGTACTTGTTCACACAAAGAGGCAGACAACAAATGATACAGGGAGCACTATAATTATGCAAATGTATAAAGCAGACATAACACACTTTCTTTCTCATCATGTGCTTGCAAATCATTGTCACCCCATAGAGGGACATCCCATCAATCATTCAATCTCATGTAATTACCTTGGACAGAGGCAGGATCCCGAAAGCACTGTTCTCTGCAAAGTGGTTAAAGTGCAGCTCCGTTCTGCCAAGGGAGTGACAAGGAGAGATAGTGAGTGAGAAGATGGTGATGGAATAAATGGGTCCAATTATATCTAAGAGCAGGCCAGACTACTGAGTAGCCAACCTACAAACAAATTGCTTGGCCTATGAAACACATTACATATAAAATATTACATATTTTGGTTAGATTAGATGTAATTATGTAAAAATAATTTCATATTGAGGTATCTGGAAAATGCCTTGTAATATCTGGCTTTGTCATGTGCATCAAATTGCACTATGCCAAGGTACCATGTAAAGGAACTCAAGATGGGTTCTTTTTCATGTTATTGGCCTTCCAAACAAACCCCTAATCAACATAAATATGAAATGTGAGACTGTTGATTTTGATCTCTCTCTGACAGCTGTGTTGCTAACAGTTGTATGTTCTCTGAAAATTGACCAGACTACAGAGCACAAGTGTGACTGCAATAAACCAGAGGATGCATCATTGGGTGAATTGGACACATTCGTCTGTGTAATAGCATCCTTGGTGCACCTGGAATAGATCCTAATTTCAGATACACACAGTACTTTAGTTCTAGCTCCCCATTATGATTTTTCTCTTTCCTCTATAGACACCTGAGGTTGCCGTCAGCTCCAGCCATCATGTAGTAGAAGACATTAAAGGTTGACTCGGTGGCAGGCCGCTTGGTCACCCTCAACTTCTCCAGAAGCATGGTCTGAAGGAGAGAAAGACACACTTTACTTAGATGTTTAAGAAAAATTGCTATTATTGTTTTGTTATTTTCTCACTCTGTAAAGGCCCACTGCAGTAATTGTATTGTCATATTCCATGGTCATTAACTTTATTTGTATTTTTACTTCCTGTTTTAAAACAAAGTTAACCAGATCGTTATTTTTGTTGTGAAGATAAATAACTATCAAGTCTCAAGATGCCATTATATTGGATTATAAGATCAGTTTCTTGATCATCAATTAACGGTCAATTAAATTTGAAGAAATACAACATAAAATCATAGAAAGGACTTTAATGTCTATGTTACAGAAACACGATCAACTGTGGTGGTCTAGCCAACTGAAAGGAATAAAAATATCGATTTCTATATTATCCTCTCGTGTGCTGAGCTGCTGCCTGCTGTGGTTGCTCTCGCTCCTTTCTATACTTTTTCTCTACCTTGGGCACTTTTTATTCAGGGAATCGAAATAGCCATTTCAGTTAGTTATTTGATTGTCTCTCAAACCGTGTGGTTTTTGAGTGTTTTTCTGGAGATTGTGACACTTATCGCATGCCGGCACGCTACTTCTGCGAGTACACAGAAACAAGGCGGTGGCTGATTTGACTATTCCCATGGAGATAAGAAGAAGAACAAGGGGATTCCGAGGTGGATTGAGACATTGTGGTAACCGAGCACGATTTAAACACCACAGAACAGCGGCGGTGAAGAGGAGATATGTGACGAGGAGATACAAGCCGTATCTCCTTTTCATTGTCATGGGCAACGTGAGATTGCTGGACAATAAGATGGACGAGCTGGCAGCCCTAGTGAGGAATCGGAGTGAGTTCAGTGAGTGTAGTGTCATGTGTTCTACTGAGACGTGGCTGTATGACACTATTCCTGATTCCTCCATTACTGTCAACGACTTTCTGACTGTCCGGGCAGACAGGAATCGCACCGAACGTGGCAAGAGGAAAGGTGGTGGACTTGCCATTTTCAACAGCAGATGGTGCCACCCGGGTCACATTGTGACTAAGGAGCGTAATTGCAGGCCGGACAGTTTACATTCCCCCCTCGGCCAACACGTCGACTGCATGTGACATCATACACTCAGTCACCGCGAGACTCCAGACTGCATCCCGAAGCCTTCATGGCGATATCCCGTGGACTTCAACCACGCATCCCTGCACAGGACTCTTTGCACCTTCACCCAGTTTGTGGACTGCCCCACCAGAGAGAGGAGGACGACCTTGGACCCGCTGTACGCCAATGTGGACAGCTACATCGCCCTTACCCCGCTGGGAAGATCAGACCACAACCTGGTCCTTTCTTCTTCCCATGTACAAGCCCCGGGTTGTACACAACAACTCCCTGCCCCCGTCAGGACTGTGGGGAGGTGGTCTGCAATGCCCTCCAGGACTGCTTCAAGACCACTGAATCGAAGGCAGTATTCAGGTCAGGTGACAGGGAATCAGCCCGAAGGGCACAGAGGCAGCTGCCTGTGAAGATCAAAGAGGGGAAGGACAGCTACAGGAGGAAGCTGGAACAAAAGCTCCAGGAGAACAAGACCAGGGAGGTGTGGAGGGGCATGGAGAGCATCACTGGCTACAACACCAGCAGCAGGACCGGGCCAACCAGCTCAATCTGTTCTTCAACAGGTTTGATGCCCCCCATCAAACCTGTTGAAGAACAGATTGAGCTGGTTGGCCCGGGGAGGGTCC
>OMKN01015060.1:9586-22465 GCA_900302345.1 Melanonus zugmayeri
GGGGGTGCAAGGTAAAGATAAGGAAATAACTTGGAAAATTACATTTGCTACACACCATCATTTATATCCGTCACAAGATAATGAGGGAAATTTCCATTGACTCACATCCTTGTCACCCGCAGATTGATCAAGGCCTTTTGAATGCAAATTCCCTCTGAAAGTCGGTTAGATTACCATGCATTAATTAGTAGGTGGCCCAGACATGGGCACTACATAGGTCTGAGACGAGGATCACAAATGGCCACAGAGACAGGCGAGCTCATGGAACAAGCAGTCCCCATGGTTTTACCAGCACAACAAACACATGAGGGAAACATACTTGCATCCATGCATTTTGATAGAAATGGAAAACAAGGAAAGAAAACACAAAAGCAGAAAGGCAGAACGGTGGGAAGAAAGAAAGAAAGAAAGAAAATAATAATTGTTTTCTTTTCACACAGTCACACAGTTTGAGCGTATTAATCATCCAATGTGCAACTTCAGATAGCCACAGGATGGACAAAAATAAAAAGCAGGGTCTCAGTCCACTGTATTTATTAATTTTTTTTCTTAAAGCAAAAAAGGGACCAAGGGCACAGGCTCCAAACTGTGCACCGGGTGACTCAAAGGCACTGTGAGAGCTGCTCTGCACATGCACTTTGGTGTTCGGCACAAAGGAGCGAGCCACATTTATCCCACCCCTACCCCGCCGGTGTACCGGTGTGTCCCGCTGAGCTAAACCGGGCCATCCTGGATGTCCGCTGGCCGCCAGATCTCCACAGCGCCGACCCCGACCGAGAGGCCGCCAACAGCGACTAATGCGCGTACAGTGGAGGGGGAAACGTGCTTCAGATCCTCAATCATTCATGGCTCTTGTTTCCAAAAAGACATGGCAGGCAGCGATGGAAACTTAAATCATTGATTTGGTGGTGGGAGGTATAGAGGGGTAGGCTAGGTGGGTGGCCAGGTGTGTATATATATATATAAATAATAAGACCTGCATGGTTAAAAATTGAGACTATAAAAGATTGGGAGGTTTGACACCAAGATGGATCTACACGGCTGAAAAGGGAGCTTGTTTCTTTCCTCCGACTCAAAGGAAGAACTCAAACTGAAGGACGAAGGCTGTTCACAACATCATTACTGACTATAGCCCAATCTGAGGAGCTGGCTCACACCGCTGCTCCAGACACTATACTTACCCTGTTGTTGCAGTTTGATTGATAAGGTCTGACCTTCCTCCACTGATTTATATTATTTTTTTATTTATTGTATAGCGTCCACACACCTTCTGTTTAACCAGAAGAAACTCTTTGGAGAATTAAAAAGACAAAAAAAACATTGCTTCCCTCAAGTTTCGTCGATGGAAGAAAAAACCTGGTTCATTCTTTCATTTGAATATCGTGACGATAATTAACCCCAAGCTGCGTGTCCTGCAGAGGATTACACCGGGTATCATTTCTGCACTGCATTACATGTCACACACAAGGGTCCTATCAGTCACATATCTCCGCCGGCCACAGCAACGTCTAAAGGGCCTCTAGGTGACAGATTATCAATAACACTATTATATGACCTGTCAGGAGATATGACGTTAATGATATAACGTTGCCGTCACGTTGTGAAAAACACCACAATTTGTTATGTGTTCCCAAGCTACCAAGACTTTTGTTATAAATAGGTTTTTTTGGTTGATGTCGCATTAAAGTATTAATAGTCCCTCAAAACACTTGGTGGACGAGACGTTGTTGGTCGACACATTTGGTGGGGGGAAAAAAACTGCATTTTTGTCCTCAACTGTTTGACACCTCAATCTTGTTAGGTTTTAAATGTGCACATCGGTTAGAAAAGAGGGCCGTGAAACACCGTCTTCAGCTCACGGCCCCTGCTCTGGAACCGGCCCTCGGTCCTCACGGCGTCTCCACCCGGACGTCAACAGCGCCATCTGCTGCCCGTTTCAGACATATCACCCTACACACCCCCCCCTTCCCAGATGCAAAACCTCGAATATGTTTCTAATCATATTAAGACATTATTTAATAGAGCAGTATGGCGAGGGCGTTTAAATGAATGCTAATGAACCAGATTAGCCCCGTTGATTGCTGTGACATTGCTTCTCTCCCCTACCAGGGCTCGTCCGTAGAGCCGGCTTGATATTCTCGACTCGTGCTTTAGCGCTGACCGAGCCTGAGTAATGAACCTGAGCTGTTCATAATGTTTTCTGAGCTTCATCCCCTCCCGGTTGCTCCGGGGCCTGCGAGTGGTTCTGTGTTAAATGTGATTCCTGGCTCACCAGCAGCATCCAGACAGCCCCGATCACTCCATTACATGCTGCTGTGTGCTGTCTTTCTTTTAACCTCCGGATGCTCCGACTCCGAGATGTAGTTGCTCGGGCGAAATAACCTTGGGATCAAATTATATGTTGCTCACAAAGTGCTCCAGCACTTTTGGCAAGTTTTTTCCTCACTGGCACCCCTGGGGAAATATCCAGATTGTAAAGTAATTAAATCTAGGCCTATTGTGGGAACTCACCTGTGTCAAAGAATATATAGGCTAGCGTTTCTCCTTGGTTGTTGTTGTCTGTGATCTCTTAAGTGTTATTTTAGGAGGCTGTTGGCACTAACATGTTTTTGCCTGTGTGTGTGCGTGCGTGCATGATAAAGAGAGAGAGTGTGTGTGTGTGTGTATGTGAGAAAGAGAGAGATACTGTGTGTGTATGTATGTGTATGTGTGTATGTGTGTGCGTGTGGAACTGGGGCTCTTTCCTGCTTGCCGTGAATTATTCACAGCACCATTGTCTGAGTGGCCCTCACCTATCAACAGGTGCGCCGCCAGCGGGAGAGTAGTCAGACGACCCTTTTTCAACTTGTGACACACTTCTGGCCTCACCTGTCCGCCCCGTCTGCCGGTTGTCTGGCCATTTGGCACAACACATGCTGGTGTTGTTTGTCACCGCGACAGAGACGGCCACCACAACAGGTAAGAATCATGTATTATCTCGGCCCCTGCGCGCAAAGTTAAGTTCTTCCAGGAAAGTTCTGAAGGTTTATTGTCGGTTGGGTTCGTGTGGTTGTGGTGTTGGTTGCTGTTGTTTTGCTGATCTTTCCTACTCAGCAGCCTTTCACTCTCACATGCAATGTTTTTCTCCCAGGTGTTGACAACTTAAGAGGATTTGGAGGGAATACACAAAGTAGGCTCCCTCACAGCTACCTCCACCTTTTCCTCTGGATTCGTTCTGAAGCCTCGAATGTTGATGTTTTTTCTAGCCTCAAATATTCCCTATTTGAGAGACATTGTTTGAATTTGAAGTGGTGGACTTATTCATTGGCCGTTTAATATTGATAAGAAGAGCGCCAATGAATTTAGCCTATTCATGTAAAAAGTGAAACGGTAAATGTTTAATGTTTATACATAATGTACATTAGGGAATATTCCTAGACCCAGTATTTTCAGATGTATTTCCCATGTGACGATATAAGCAAACAATTTTCTTTTTGATCATCCTTAACACATCAATAACATATTTCTTCTTTTTGTCTATTATCAGACATGAGTCCTTCCACCCATTGGTTGCTTTTTATCCAGTGTACTTTCATATCTCTAACTGGGCCGGGTAAAGCCTGTTACACAGCATGTACCTGTCTCCCGGACTTAAAATATATAAACTGCTCAGGTGGGAACATCTCTACCACCGTCAGCAGCTTTCCTTCCAACACCGAGTATTTGGACCTGTCCGAAAACCTTCTGACAACCCTTCCCCCGGGCTCCTTCGGGGCACTTTGGGGCCTGAAGGTGCTGTTTCTGAGCACCAATAACATCACGTCTGTGGCAAGCGGGGCTTTCATCAACCTCCAGAACTTACAAAAGCTGGATCTGAGTGGGAACCAGATATGTGCCCTGGGGGACGCCTTTGCCCTGGGTCTGGGTTCCCTGTCGCAGCTCTTCTTGGCCAGAAACCGCCTCACCACACTGGAGAGCGGAACCTTCTGGAACCTGGACGACCTCGCCAGGCTGGACCTGAGTGCCAACCTCATCCGGCTGATCCGGCCGGGGGCGTTCAGCGGCGTGACGTCCCTGCGTCGGCTCCACCTGGAGGGGAACCGGCTGAGGGTGCTGGCAGTGGGCCTCTTCTCCACCCTGCACTCCCTGGAGGTGCTGGGCCTGCGGGGAAACCCCATCGGCAGCGTGGAGCCGGGGGTGTTTGCGCCTCTCCCCAGCCTGGCCCTGCTGGACCTGAGCTTCAACCGGCTCTCGGGGCTGCGCTTCAAGACCCTGTTGGGCATGCGCACCCCCGTCACGCACGTGCTGCTGGAGGGCAACCCCTGGCACTGCGACTGCGAGCTGCAGAGGGTCTTCGGCAAGCTGGGTCACATCCGACGCATTTTCCTGGACGACTACCGGGAGCTGAGGTGCAGCGAGCCGGCCGAGCTGCGGGGTCGGCCGATGACGGAGGTGGACAGCAAGCTGTGCGTGGCCGAAACGGTGACCGTGTTGATCCTGACGGTGACGGTGCTCGTCACCGTGGTGGCGTCGTTGACCATGGCGGAGAAGAGCAAGAGAAGCGCTAAAGACGAGGAGAACGGGACATTGGACGCGTACTCCGATTACTAGGGCCAAGTGCTTTTTCATGTGACAGCGTGAGTGAGGACCCTGTCGAAAGAAGATTGTACGCCATTACTCCCCTGTGATATCTCCCACATTTTCCTGGGATTTCACTTTATTTTAGTCAATTGAATCTCAATCCCGAGAATAAAAAAATATATGCGCGTTTAGAGGAATATTTTTGCATTTGTGTCGACACAAATAATAGCGTTACAGGACCCCTGACCTGAGCAACTAGAGTGTGACTGAAGCCTCCTCTGCATGAGCCATGTGGACAGAGTGCTGACTTCCAGTACTTTACTGCACACCAGGTGGCTGCCTGTCTGGAGGCGATTATTGACGGCAGAACGGCTGAATAGGACATGAATGAAATGGAAAGCATCCAGGTAGACAGACACTTGTGAAGTCTTCAAACTCCTACTTTTTATATTGCACATGGTGTTATATAACTCCTTTTCTGTAGTATTATTTTTGTGTTTGTTTTATAGTCTTATTTTATTGTTTTATCTGTTTTTAATTTCTACTTCTGTCCTGTATCTTTCTGCTGTGTTTCCCCCGCACTTCCCATCTGGGATTATTAAAGTACCATCTTATCTTTATATAATATAATATGGTGATACGAATTTGATTAGATGGAAAATAAAAACATATTTTGTGTTTGAATATTTTGATGCAATAGTTTGATAGCATGATGAATGTATAAATAATAGAAACTGAAATACTGTATGTAGGCCTATCTGTGTGTGTAGTGTGTGTGAGTGTGTTTGTAAGATGGTCATTACGTGCTAATCCTAATGACACGGCGTCTCCAACGGTTAATGTAACCGTATTGTTTGCATTTCATTTGCAGCTCCCAATATAAACAGTTCCTTCTAGATCGATATGAAGGCAGAGTTAAATGGCCCCCCGTTGTCATTTTTATGAAGTTTCATCGACCTTGTATATTACCGCGGACATTCGGGTCTGGTCTGATATTCAGATTACAATGCTGTTACACACGTTTGAATTATTTATGTTGCTCTACTTCAGGCTACATGCTTTGGATACTAACTGTGACCCAGGGTCCCCCCTTATCTCTACAGTATTCCTCTCTTGAGATCAACGTAATCGGATGCCTCTGTGCTCATTCAGAGCCTAATAATCATATGATTATACGAAATTATCAATTAGTCTAATTTAGTTAATCCACACTACCCTGAGCCACTAGTAATCAGGTATTATTTCATTTTATTGAGTTTTATTTATATTTCATTTCAATTCAAGTTATTTTGTTGTTTGGTTTGTTGGCAACATGCAGGCTTGGCCTAGTTTCAAGTGTTGGTCTGTGACTCTGGTAGACAGGAGACTGATTATTCTCTGTTCTGACATAGAGACCAATTACCAACATATATTTAATCAAAGCACTCACTTATTCATTGGTATTGTGTTGGGATATCATGTCCATTGTGTAGCCTATATCATTGTATATGTATTATTTTATATTTAAGTTTGTGTTGAATATAGCCATTGGTATTGTTTTTTTAGTAATGTTAATACAATGTAGTGAGCAAAAGTTTCTGTTGATGATAATAATAATAACAACATTATTATTATTATTATTATTATTATTATTATTATTATGTTTAGCTTTGGCTTTCAACAATATTCGATGTTCTTGCATTGGCTGTCCTTCAACAATAGAGGTCGCTACCAATTAATTAAACACCAGCATGCGGTTCATGATACATTATTTACTGCCCATGTGCGTTATATTTATGCTCTAGGTGCAATGCACACCTTCACCACCAGAGGGAAGTAGATATTTGCCTAGCCTGACTTCAAAATATGTTCAAGACCTTTACACCTAAACCTAAACTAAACTCCATCCCTCCATGTAAGCTGTGGTACTGTGTAGCTCAGAGCGATATCAACACACCGATTTGAAGGTTACTGTTAATTAGGCTGTAGTAGGTTATGGCCTATAAATATATTACACATTAGATATGATGAACTCTAATTGTATGTGTTCCTGCTGCACTCTGTCATTGAAAATACATCAAGTATAACAGCATTGACATTTAATTCAAATTATTTTGAAATGCACATTCATGTTAATTACCCTCTCTGTTCATGTAGTTTGCCCTTTATCTTTTTTTCATGAAGAATTGAATTCCAATATCGTTCAATAGTATCCTCCCAAATGTTAACATTTGTTCCACTGGCCTGTGTTGCTTTAGCAACCAAACGTTTGATTACAGAAGCATACAGTACCGTACTAAATTCCACTGTCCTTCTGCCAAATAACTATGAGTTTATCCATCTGGAGAGAGCAGCTCCTCTCACAACTGGAAGGTTGCTGGTTCCTGACAAACTGACACAGGCTGACACGGGCGTCAGGCTGGGAATGTGTGTGTGTGTGTGTGTGTGTGTGAGGAATTACCTGTAAAACACTTCCTAGAAAAAAATGATATTACTGCTATCTTCTTAATATATAGTCACTCAAGTACATGCATAGTATTTCTATAATGCATATCTATTGCAGAAGAAGATCATAGCGACTTATGAATAATTCTATAAATAAAGTCCTATATATTTAGTGGCTCTCCTGTCGCGTCCACTTCGTCATGCTGGACTGGCTCATCCTCCACCGCTGCCCTCATCTCTTGTTGGACCAACCTGTGCCTGGCACTCCGTTTCCCCTTTCCCTTCCCCTAGTCCTGGGGAGCTGGGAGTGTTCCCACACCAGAGCTCTTCCACGGGTCACTGCTCCCATCCTGGAGCCACTTCCTCCCGGTATTGACCAATAACCCCGCGTGGCCCAGCTTTGGGTCACTAGAGTAAATGCTGTTGAGGTTCCTTCTGAGAAAGCTGCTGACCTTTCTCTCCAAGCTAGGTCAGGACTTTACCAGCAGCCCTCAGCCAGCTCTTGACCCCAGCTATAGTGGCCATCTTGGTTCTAAGCAGTAGCTGGGTGGGAACTGAATAGGTGAATAAGGCCATTGAAACAGTAACCAAGAAGTTCAAATATGAATAGTCAGTCTATATCATGTTAAATGGAAAAAGTTTGAAGTTAAATTGAATTCAAATACGACTAGTCAGGCTTAAAGGGGAACTTGGCCGATTTTCATCCGGCTTTGTATCATTTCAAAGTTTGTAGTACTGTACATGCAAATGAATGTTTACCCTTCCTCCATGTTGCGTGCACCCAGATCTCAACGCTCCTTTTATCCGCCAGATAACGCGAAGCACTTACCCAACTCTGTCAAATGAAAGAGTCGGTGTGTGTCGATTTCACATATGCGCTGAGCTGCGCCCCAGAGACACAGAAAGCATCGGCAACAACTGCAGGCATTTTTCACACTATATCCCTAATGCGGATAGAGATAAGGTTAAAAATTGGCAAAGTTATCCTTTAAATGTTATATAATAGCTTTACAGATGTATGCTGTCAAAGAGGCCATAGAAAGGAATGATGCAGCTATATTAAAATGTACATCATGAGATGCCTTTTCTCTTTTTCTCGATACATTACTCTAGTCAGCAGTTTTTGTTGTTTTCCATTTTCAAATCAGCAGGTACTCTTCCTCCCCAAACATATTTTGGGTAGGTGGTCTTGGTTTGGAGAGGGTCATTAAGAAAGCGCTAGGGGTTAAGCATCATGGCCAATGATGCTTCCAGGTAGACTGAGGACATTGGTGTTTGAACCCACAACCCTTTCAGCTATAGGCTATCATATCCCCTATAGGATATCCTACCTTGATTAATGACCCTTCTTATTCTTAAATGAATTATCCCATAATTAACTAATTCATTCAAATCCCTGTGATTGAAGTACCATTAATAAATGGAATGAATCAGCCTTTTCTCCAGGCTTTGGCTAGAGAAGGGGATTGTTAAGGTTTTATGCGTTGTATTTGACTGCACCATTAGTAGATGGAAACATTAGTCCACTCCAAATCATTAAACTGACAAGACGACTTCATTTAGAGAAAAGGCAGGAGGAAATATAATGTCAAATAGACAGTTGGACGGCTGTTTCATTTTGTACAATTCTGTGATTTTATTAATTCACAAATGAAATGTGATTTAGTCTGACAGTTGCCACACCACTGGCACTTTATTACTTTAGTGGACAACCCACTCCATTCCAACCAATGACCTCTCGGAATAATTGTTATGTCCCTTACTTCCCCTAACCCTAACCCTAACCCTGTATCTGAGGGTCGGTAGGTTAAGTGAGACTGACTCATAATTTGACTCTGTAACAGCTTATGTATTCATATTCTGAGCCAACGGTGTCAACAGATGGATAAGCGATGCAGACTGCTGACTTAATTGATACGGGTGCCGCGGGACTTATCAGGGTGAGAAGAAGAACCTTGGAGACAAACAGTGCGTCTCTGCCTGCAGTGCATGTGATTTTGTTGTGTCACACATGCTGTGCCACACTTACTGTGCCGATATTTGTGTGCACACATGCACAAGAAGAAAGATAAACACACAAACGCACACACACACATGTACATGTGCACAGTGTGCTTGCATTGACACAAATACAGACACTAAATGAACTATTTAAACACACACACAATCATATACAGGCAATCTTATGTCAATGTTCTAGCTTGGTTTTTTGAATGCCATTCGAATTCTTGGAAAGTACAGTTTCATGCTTAACACTGTACTTTTTTCTCATGCTCTGTTCCTGAGCAACTAGCTCTGTCCTACATACCTGCTCTGTTGCCTTAACAACTAGCATCATTGTAATGTCTTAATGAACTGTGTGCGTCCCGCGGCGGGGTTCCTCTCTCTGTAGATCCTGTGAATCCATCTGACACTCCAATTACTCTGAGCTGTCACTCTGTCGCCATTGGATGAGATGACTCACTTTGTTGTTCGTCGGGGCTGGTGGGCCGCTATTGAAACAGGACGCTAGATGGAGGGTTTAGGGGGCGGGCTTATGGAACTACCGTGTGGAATTCATATGATCAAGACACAAGTGATTCACGAGTAATGAGGAAAAGTGAAGCATTACAATGGTAGTAAATATGCTGTCACATTCACAGTCTCTTTACATCACGTTGATTCATATCAAAAGAGCCACTGTTTAGTCTTTAAATCCCCTGTACACCTGGCTTGAAATAATAAAAATGCATATATGATATCATAGTTGGGTGTCTCATTAAGCATCCACAAAAACTGGAGTGAAAAAAAAGGGTAATAACTATTAGAAAACCTAGATCAAAAAAGCTGCAAATTTTGCTGTTGAGACTTTGCCAAGAACATGTGGGCGTGTCAGATCACGTTTTGATTTACTTCTTCCTGGCACTGCCTGGAAGAAGTCAATCTTCCAGGCGGAGTGAGTGCGGCAAGCGAGTGACGGCGGGCGTGTCCCGATGGGCCTTCCTCCTGGGGAGCCACGCAACAATCAACTCTCGAATACGACCTCAGATCAGACGAGACGACCCGCTGAACTTAAGCATATCAGTAAGCGGAGGAAAAACTAACCAGGATTCCCCTAGTAGCGGCGAGCGAAGAGGGAAAAGCCCAGAGGCTCCGATTGGTTTGCGGAATTCATTGCCCAATTCAAACCCAAAATCAGGAAATAGTTAAAAAACATAAATGACAATATATCAGACATGGATTGAAACTAATGTCTAAGACTATTTAGATGCGTACTAGTATGTAAATAAGACCCTAAATTACATAGTTAGAAGGTTTTTGTGGATTTGGGTGTCCAGGGTCCAGCATTACTTGCACGTAGGCCTACAGTACAAAAAATGTGCTTAGGAGCAGTATTCATCTTCAAGTTACAGAGTTCTGGAACTTATGTTTGCTACACACTGTGCAAATGGAGGCAAATCCCTTGAAAGCCATATCATATCATCAACAACAACAACAACAACAACAACAGCAGCAGCAGCAGCAGCAGCAGTAATGTTCTCGGTTCATCACCCCAGAAGTAGCCCCATGGTCTGGGGGAAAAGGGAAGTAGTCACGGCTATTTGTTGAGTGGGCCCTACCCACTCCATCTGCCCTTTCAGCACTCCAATCAGAGAACTAGGAGCCTTTTGTCAACTAGGTCTTTACAGAAAAGAAAACATAAAAAGAGGTAATAACACTATAGGCAAAGTCCATTGTGGGAAAACACCAGCAGCACAGTCATGGGGATGTGTGAGTATTGAAAAAGGAACATACTGTATATGTATTTATTTCCACATCCACACTGCTGTCTTCTTCCTCATGGTCTATTATTTTAGAGAACACAGCCTGTGTAAAGATCATTTTACGTGACTATGTAAAAAGTTTATTTGACAGAATGCACTGACATGCAAATAATATCAATAAAGTTATACAGTAGGCCTATATGTATATTTGTATGCAATGTGAATATGCAATGCAAATACATGACTGAAGGCAAAATAGCAAGGTAATAATTTCAGTGCTGTTTCATTTTTCACTTCTTAATGTTTGTGTCTGCATGACCAACTCATTAAGAGTTGAGGCTCAACTCTCCAGTGCACTCTACAGCGAGCAGCTAGCAATTGCTTTGAGAGCTTTCATACCACATCGTAATGGTCACTTTACTGGCGTAAATGGAGGGCCTGTCTCATTCTGCGGTCGACACCCAATGTGTCTCTGTTGTTTGACCAATGGCGTGACTAACATCATCAGCCCGGCAGCAAGGGAGAAGTAGAGGCCCCAAGTCCACGGCTCATAATAATTGGTTGCGCATGCAGTCTGCCGGTTTGCAGATGATATCTTTAACGCCGATGCTTTTATCACCGAACCTAATCCCTTAAAAGGGTGTTGCTAACCTGCAACAGTGCATGGGAATTAAATAATAAACCCAACCAGGTACCCGGCATCTAAGCTTCAAAGTGCATGTTCATTTGACAGCTTCAACGTGCTAATGCTAATATGTTCTTCTAGAGTCTAGACTTCTTGCAAATTGTCCCTTTTTTCAAATTGTGAACCGTGACTATTGCTCCGCTTTTGAATCGGCCAAGGAGGCCCTCGAGCAGACCTCACGGGCAGGACATCTGTAGCACGTTGCTCAGTGTCAACCAACAGGTCTGTGTGGAGCACCGTTGATATTTTTTGAGCACCCTCTCTATCTGCGACTGCGAGTGTGACAAGAACACTTGAACTCACCTCTTCCTCCGCAGCCACGGCATATTCTTCTAGCGGGAGTCGTCGTCGGAATACAAATGAGCGAGCGGGCCCTTGCAGGGAAGCGCCGGTGGCGTGTCATATTGCTGTTCACGGCGGTTTATATCTACAGCATGAACACCTGCTTTTTTTGGGGGGGGTTGTGCAACTTAATGGAGTGCGATCGATTCGGCTACAGTGGACAAGTTCATGCATTCAATTTCAGAGTTAGGTGAGATTTAAGGACTCCATATTTGTCAAAACCATTTCTGTTTGTTTTGACAGGTTTAAAAAATGTAGAGGAGTTAAACGAACTATGGCCACAGCTGGCTTACTCATTAATTCACGACCATAATATAAAACTGCAGCGCTTCTACTGTTCCATACATACTTTTTAATCCTTTTTTTTACTTTTTCATAAGGCCATGTGACAGGCTACATTAACTGGTGCCTCTGTTAGTTTAAGATTATATGAATGTGAACAAACTTTAATTTACTTTATTTCATCCCTGAGTACATACTTGCTCCAACTTGCCAAGTCCTAAATATCAGAATTTGATTGATATGCCTGTTTGTGTTCATTGCATCAAGATGTAGAAATGTCAACTTGAGATGAAACTGGCATTACGTGAAACATTAAAATGATTTGTGCCAGTTTACATTAGGTTAAATGTTTTCAACATTTGACCTAATAGGTACTGGAAGCGGCCACATAACATTGATACAGGTGAAATAAATGGTGGAAAGGCCTGACTTGCATCCAAACATAACATTCCATGAAGAAGGATCATCATAATGAAACCTGTTTTATTTCAAAAGAGAGATCATGTATGCCAAGAAAAAGACTTACAGCCTCGATAAGGAGAGCATCCATCAGGATGGTATGTATTGATTTACAGGTGCAGGAAGAAACCACCACAGGGGGATTGAGAAGAAGTGTGTTGCTGCTAGAGCTGACGTCGTGCAGCGTAGCTATTTGGCTGCTGGGTCTGTTGTTCGGCTATATGCTGTCTGAAGGGAGAATTTAAATTAGAGGCACAACGCAGGATTTGAAGTGATGCAGTGGGCAAGACAAGGGTAACGGCGAACGTATACGACCTGCAAAACTTTTCACAGAAAACGACTGGAAATGTAAAGGATGACGAGGGAGTACGGGCCAGGCGAGAG